>JAWQEG010007213.1:0-70929 GCA_033782935.1 Petrolisthes cinctipes
GGTGTGTAGCAGAGTGGACGGAACGACGCACTGCAAATCACAACGATACAGTCGAATCCACGTCATATTATTTTTTAGGTGATCTGGTAGTTCTCTCTGTTCTTCATGTAACCTGACTACTCCGACACGTCAAGAAATTACACCTTATATCGTCGCCAACAACCATACAAAATAAAAAAATATATTAATACAAACGAGTCTTGCACATATTGTCATCAAACCTTTACTGTCTGGGTTGGTTGTGTTGTGTTTTATGAAGACTATCTTTTGTTAACCAGTGTCAGATCGGGGTACTGTACTTTTACCATGGGCTTCATAGAGTTTTGGTGTTCTAATGCGGGAGCTGTGTTCATAGTGAGAAAAGTCAGAGATCTTTGCTAATCGTTTCCTATGGAGCTTGCTGGTATGATTCAGGTGTTGGCCAGGATGGAGACTGGGGAAGAAGGAAGTCCAATACAGTATAATCCAAAAGCAGAGTAACACTCTCGCAGTCACCATCTCCCTTTAACACAGATACGACGGTGTGCTTTTACTGACTTGTTGGCTGCCTTCCTTGACCATTATTCCTACATAGTTTCATGAGTGTGTATGTAGGCTCAGAGGCTCAACAGTTATTGTCATTTCATACTTTACCTCTAATTGTGTTTGTAATAGTTGTAACAGTACTTATAGAAAGTAGCTCATTAGTTATTTTATTCATATAATGAATTACTTGAATTATTGTAGATTGTCAAGAGGGAGGAGCCATGAGTTGTGGATTAAGGGTGGATTCAAGACCTTGGGTGGATCTTCCTCTCTAAAATAATTATAAGTAATAATTATTGTGGGAGTGAATATTGTGGGTGTCATTCTTGGTGGCGTGTGTGTGGTTTGTGGTTGCAGGTTGAGTCAAGTGTTGTTAATGGTGCATCTACCTCTCTATAATAATTCTAAGCATTAATTATTATAGGTGTGGATGGTCGTGTCATTGTTGGTGGCGTGTGTGTGTGGATTATAGTTGCAGGTTGTGTCAAGTGTTGGTGTACTGTCTGGGAGTCTGCTGGTTCGGGTATTGTTTCCTGGTTCAAGGGAAGACGTGTTGAGTTGATCTAGTGGAAGTCTGTGGTCAGTCCTCAGCCTTTCTCTTATTTCCTTGTGATGGACGGTACAAACACACTAATTGTTTGCACTCTGCACTGGGAGTTATTACTTATCACCCCACTTCTCTGTCTCAGCCCCTGTCTGTTTACCCCTGCTTGTTTTACTCCTGCCTGTTGTACCCTGGCCCGTTTTACCCCTGCCCGTTTTACCCCTGCCTGTTTTAGCCCTGCCCATGCTTATCTCTCCTTACATTTGTCCAGCCATTTCTGCCTTTGTCCCTCCCTGTCCCTGTCCTATTATATACCCCCGCTCCTTGGCACTGTCACTCTCTAACTCATTCTCTTCTAATTACAACACAATTCCTACACCCTCTTTATACTTTCCTCCTCATCCTTGTTTTTCATCGTCTTTCTTACTCTCTTTTTATATTCATCTTCTAACTTATTTTCTTTTATTTTTCATTTTCTAACTTACTTTCTTTTGGTTTTCATCTTCTAAATTACCTTCTTTTGTTTTTCATCTTCCTTTTCTCTCCCTTTATTTTCCTTCTTCCCCTTTTGTTCCAGTGTTTCCTTTATTTATACAATGTTCTTAACGTTTACGATAACAACCAGTAACTGGCAATGTCCTCTCCACTACTATAACACGCTCCCCTCTCACACCAGATGTCACTAACACCACAGCTGCTCACCTAACGCCATAATCTCTCTCTCTCTCTCTCTCTCTCTCTCTCTCTCTCTCTCTCTCTCTCTCTCTCTCTCTCTCTCTCTCTCTCTCTCTCTCTCTCTCTCTCTCTCTCTCTCTCTCTCTCTCTCTCTCTGACACCACTTATGCTTTCCTTAATACCTCTTCTTGACACCACATTTCCCCATCATGGCATCTGTTCTATATTACAAATACGGTTGCTCTCCATTGCATCACACCTTCATATAAAAACCACCACACTCTTGCCGTCTCTAACATATTCTTTCTTTCACTCCTGCATGCTAGCCTCGTCATACCTACCCTTACTCTTATACACCCATATGTACCCTTTCACTTATACACCCATCCAGGAGGCTTCCTCTCCCAAATTCTGTACTGTATCCCAGCCATTTGTCCCCATTGTTTCCTTCCCACACTGTCTCTCCCAGATAGTCCCTTCACCACTCTTGTCCCTAACATAATTGCACCCTTGTCCCTAACACAAACTTTCTCCCACATTGTCCCTCCCACACCCTCGTCCCTACCTCCCCTGTCTGTCTGTCTGCCTGTCTGCCTGTCGGTCACTATGCCTGCCTGCCTGCCTGTCACTATACTTGCCTGCCTGCCTGTCACTATACTTGCCTACCTGCCTGTCACTATACTTGCCTACCTGTATGCCTGTCACTATGCCTGCTTGCCTGCCTCTTCCCACACGTAGCCAGCCACCTGACACCTGTTCCTGGTAGAGACTAACCCATTGCCACTCCGCCAAGCGTTCTCCCTATGTCATGAGTTGTGCTGGGCTTAACAATCCAATTAGCGCCAGGCCTCGTTAACCAGCCCGCCAGCCAGCAGTTGTTGGTTGGCCCCCGTGTGTCATCCATGGCCATTAGGAGAAGCCGGCGTTTTTCTCAACGACCTTGTTGTTGCTATGTCAACTTTTTATTATTTTTCGATTCTTTATTTTCATTTTGTCGCCGAGGGGGAAAATAACATTCATTATATGCACTACTAAACCGGTGCATTTATCTTTGTGGAAATTCATTTTAATGTGTTATTTTTTGGAGCCAAACACTCGAAAAAAATAAATAAAATGTGATGGATAATGGGGGATATGAGCACTAATGGACAAAAGTCGCTGCTGTAGTGCCAACATAAGCACCAGAGTTTATTTTACCGCTGAAATATTAATGCATGAAACCAGGCACCAGGAGTATTATTTTAAGGTGCTTATATACAGTACAGTAACTCGGACACTTACACCTTTCTCTTTGCCTCTCTCTCTCAACTCTTGACTCTACTGTAGCATGAAGCAGGAATGGGTAATAGGTGCTAATATACAGTAACTCGGTCACTCACACCTTTCCCTCTACCTCTCTCAACTCTCGACTCTACTGTAGAATAGAGTAGGAATGGACAATGGATATATATACGGGACAGGTCAAATTTCGAAGCACGTGAGGGTATGTACAGTCACGAGCACTAATAAGTATACAGCTTTGGTTGAAGATTTGAACAGGCCAATTCACGAACAAAGTAATACCAATGGAGATCTTATTGTGCATTTGTTTACTGTCTCTAGGTATTCGAAGCACACCTGAATACTTATTAGTGCTCGTGACTGTACGCATGGAATGGAAGGAGTGGGGAATAAATAAATAAATAAATATACGATGGGAAGAGATGGAATATCGGAGTGAATGAATGGTTAATTGAATGGGAGTGATAGGAAGTGAGGTGGGTATGACCTAAGACGATGAGGAGGAAATGAGACGAGGTATGTACAGTTGAGCAAAAAAAAAAAGTGCAAGAAAAATATGGCTGTACATCTTCACCACCACCTCAAAGTTCAGCCAATCACGTTCCACCTTACATTGTCTCTATAGGTTCCCAGTGATTCATTCATAAAGATACAAGGGTTTACTACAAAGAACTGCCTCATGTTGACATATATAGCCAGATTTTTCTTACGTTTTCTACTTGCTCACTTGTACTGTACAGAGAGACATGACACAAGAGAGGAACAGAAAACATGGCAGAGAAAGCAATTAATTAGAATGGCTACATGGGGAATGGGCAGTGGACGTGGTGGTTGTGGTGGAGGGAGGGAGGGGGAGAGGGAGTGGGGGGTCAGAGCCAGGAATGGAAGCAATATAATCAAATTGAGCTTAGGAGGGATATGAGCCGGTCGGTGGGTCTCAGGAGCTATAGATAGGAATTATGGCAACTGGCAACTATACACTATACACAGTGAAGTGGAAGGGGCTGTGTGTGTGTGGGTGTATGCGTGTGTGTGTATGTGTGTGTGTGTGTGTGTTTGTGTGTATGTGTGTGTGTGTATGTGTGTGTGTTTGTGTGTGTGTGTGTGTTTATGTGTGTGTGTGTGTGTGTATGTGTGTATGTGTGTGTTTGTGTGTGTGTGTGTGTGTGTGTGTGTGTGTGGCGAAATTTTTTTTGACTAATCGTGGTCACTGGAGCATCTGAATGTCTCCTCCTTCCTTTAATTAAATGGCGGATAATTGATTTGTACAGTCACGGTCAAAAGTCTTGCACCACCTTCGAATATACCTGTCTCGAAAAATGATACACCCAACGAGAGATGTTTTGGTCTCTGTGTTATTAATATTGATTCATAAGATTCATTCATAGGACTCACTTTCACTTAACCTGATGCGAGACATTTTGACCTTGACTGTACATCCCCTGGTATACACGGAGTCTCTGGGTTGTTATTGACAGCCAACCCACTGTCAATAGAACCCTGTGCTGTCAAATGAACCCTGTCAATAGAACCCTGTGCTCCAAGTCAGAGAATCAGGTGTATGTATGTCTTTGACTATGTTGTTTGTGTAAGGAGAGAGAGAGAGAAGGCAGTACTTATTTTTATATACTAGTGTAGAGAACCAGTTGTTGTGTAAGAGGGTATTAGTGTAAGAAAGTCAGTTGTGTAAGGAGGTATTTGTGTAAGAGAGCCAGTTGTGTAAGAATATATTTGTGTAAGAGACTCAGTTGTGTAAGAGGGTATTAGTGTAAGAAAGTTAGTTGTGTAAGGAGATATTAGTGTAAGAGAGCCAGTTGTGTAAGAATATATTTGTGTAAGAGGGCCAGTTGTGTAAGAGGGTATTAATGTAAGAAAGTTAGTTGTGTAAGGAGATACTAGTGTTGAAAGCCAGTTGTGTAAGAAGGTATTAGTGTTGAGAGACAGTTGTGTAAGAAAATATTAGTGTAGAGCCAGTTGTGTAAGGAGGGAAAGAAGGCAGTACCGTACTAATTTTTTTATACTAGTGTTGAGAGCCAGTTGTGTAAGGAGGGAAAGGGGTCAGTACTTATTTTTAGATACTAGTGTAGAGTCAGTTGACCAGGTTCGTTTCCCGGTATGTGTGTGTGTGTGTTTGCATGGGTACTGTGCCTTTTGTACGTGCATGCAACTGTAATAAGTATGCTATTGAGTTGCCCTTCTAGTTTGGTTAGCTGCCTCTCCTTCTTTGATTAATTTCGATTTTAAAAGACATTCGAACTGCACCATCGCCTTTCGTCAACTTTGGTCAGCTTGGAGGTACAGTACATGTGGTGTTGTGAGTAGTCCTGGGTGTGAAGTGTAAATATTATTGTCTCCAGTTACAAAGTATTGATTGGTCAGAGGAAGAGAAAGGAGCCAGGTGTGGTAATAAGAAAGCAAGAGGTAGTGGGGAGGGTCGAATGGAGGGAGTCAGGGGGAGTGAGTGAGTGATGGATGGAGAGAGGACGGAAATGGGTAGGAAGGAAGAGCTAAACACAAAAAGGAGGGTGGGGGGAGAGAAAGAGAAGGGTGAAGAAAGATAGAAAGGGGAGGTGGAGGAAGGAAGCGGAGGAGGAAGGGAAAGTTGTTGAGCGAGAAGGAAGGAATGGAAAAATAAGTGAGTCGGACAAAAAGAAAAGACGGAAAGAAAAATGTTAGTTAACGATGGTGGTAGGAAGGGATAGGAGGAAAGAGTTGTGGAGGGAGGAAAGAAAACGTGGAGTTAAAGGAAGGGATGAGAAAGTAAGTAAATGAGGGAGGAGGGATGAAGGTAAAATAAGTTGAAGTGAGGAAAAGGACAAATGAATATGAAGGTGAATGGTGAGGAAACGGAAAGGAATGAAAAAATCTGAAGTTAAATAAAAATAAAAATAGGGGAAAGGAAGAGGGAGAAATAAATGAGTGAACGAATTACAATATTTATGGTGAGGGACGAAAATGAAGGAATTAAGAATGGAGATGTAAATTATAAAGGGTTTGGCTGCGAGAGTATAAATGATTGAAGGTTGAGACGTGAGAGTGGGGGACTTGGTGGTGAAGGAAGGAAGGAAGGAAGAGAGGAAGAAGGGAGGGAGGTGAAGTATAACCATGGCGGAAAATCCATGAGCAGGGGGTGGTGCAGAGAGAGCCACAGCCAATACTAGGCACAGAGTTCGAACGAGTTAAGTTTCTATACCCCTCTCACTGACGGGGGTAACTCACAGCTGAACGAAGTGTTGGTAATGTGATTTTGACACATTTTTTTGTTCTTAAAATTACAATAGATAGCTGTACCTCCTGCTCAATGGACTTTCAGCCATGGTTATACAAGTGTGAAGATTTATAACAAAGAGTTGAGAAGGGAGATAATATATATATAGTGGGAAACAGAGAGAAAGCGTAAGGGTTGAAAACGAATTAAGAAGGTGAGAGGTGAAGGAGGACGGTAAGAGTTGGGAAAAGCGTGAATTGTGAGAGGTAAGATTTAGGGGGAGAGGTGAGAGTTGAAGGTAAGAGTTAGGAAAAGAATGAAGGGTGAGAAAAAAAATGGGTGAAGGGTGAGAGGAAAGATTAAGGGTGAGGTGAGAAAATGAAGGGTAAGAGTTAGGAAAAGCATGAAGGGTGACTGAGATTAAGGGTGAGGAAGGGAGAGAGGAGAAGAGTGAAGGTTAAGATTAAGGGTGAGGGGCGAGGGACCAACAAGGGTTTCTATTATACATCAACCTTCATGGAACACAGGGACACCAGGCGCTAACTAACACCTTTAATCTCATCAGCTCCATGACTACACTTTAAGTAAGGAGATAATACACTTTTGGTACATTAGGGCACCTTAATTCATCCAAAGCATGTCACGAAACAGGACCACATTAACAAAATATAATGGTGGTCTGTTGTTTGGAATAGTTTGGAGGAATCACTTGCTTCAGATTTACCAGCACAGTACGTACTCCCTTAACGAGATCTTACTGTGACTAACAACAAATGGATTTCTTGACACTGGGAGAGTTCAAATTCCAAGAGGTCTAAAGCACTCGTTTATGACTTTTATCGATTTGTCGTTGGAACTGATCGAGTCCTCGGGAAGACACAATGAGGTCTCATAACATCTCTGTTTCTCTTCCAGTTAAACTCTTTATAACTTTTTCTTATCTAAATCGTATGTCTGTCTGTGTATCTGTCTTGTTGTGTATCTATCTATCTGTCTGTGTATCTGTCTGTCTATCTATCTGTCTGTTTCTTGTAATAAATAATAAAATGAACTACAAGTAGATAAATGATCCATAGGCCTACGTTGTTTATCAGTTCAACAATTTTTTGTATATTTATATTTTAAATAAACGTTGAGCCGTAACCTTTTCAGGGAAATATAATTTCGCAGGTCATTTATATTCAAAGCAGAATACGATTCATGTTACTGACTAGTGAATATTTACCCAAAATTTATCAGCTTTGTATAATATGTGTAGGTTTACAGTAGTAACGATAATACTTATTTTCATATAAACGGGTTATACTGTACTTTACTGTATCAATAATACATTATTGATTATGAACACCTTTTTTCATTACTTTCTTAAACAGAAGAGATGTATGGCTCTAATGTACTGTACCTTTCCCGATCACTCTGCACTGAGTGTCACAACACTCAAATAATCTGAGCAATAAATTTATGGAAATGAGCTGAAACGACTACAGTACTTGTAGGCTGATAGTGATTTGTTTACTTTTCTATCCATCATAATAGGTTTTCTTCAATATTTTTCTGTTGACTTTCTTAATGTATCAACTTGTATACATTTTGCACTGAATATCTCTTTTCACACTGCCAAATTGATACCACAGTCTACGAATTATAATATACTTCATGATTTAGAAGCATTTTTATGTATGAATTGAAGAGGAGGAAATAAGACTGCACTAGCCATGGAAGACCCTGTTTAGCACGAAGGAAATGAGAAACAAAAAGGAGAAACGGGAAGCACGAGAGGAAACAGAGAGAAGGGAGGGACAGTTGAAGAATTATTGAAAGGATGTGGCTCGGGTAGGAAGGGGAACGAAATCCCTTAATAATCCCCTACTGAAATTTATATGTAAGGAGAATTAAAATAGTGTTGTCGTGGAATTCAGTGTCAACACAGCAACAAACAGGGACATATTTTCTGTAGCAAAAGACATAATTGAATTTGAGGTGATGAACTGGTCTGTGTGATAGCTATAGACCTCACCCACTGACATATCCAAACCTACTAAAGCCTAGTCAACAATATATACCTCCCAGTTACGTTCAGCCCAATAATTAACAACATAGGATATAACTCTTTGTTTTCTGTTGACCTTCAGTACAGTAATCCAAAGCGTTGTTGTTGTTGTCTTTACTGTCGTTTCTTTTCTTTTGTTCTTATTCTTTTCCCTTCTTCGTTTATTCTTCTTCAATAGAGAGAGTTACCGGTGGTGTCTTCCATTATGGGAGGGGACCAGCGGAGAAAGAAGGTCAGATTGGTGCTTTTGTCGGTGTGATAATTATCCTCTGGATGTAATACGGAAAAAGTACAATCGCGGACCATAATCTCTAGCCCACCTGAGTCGAAGCCCAAGATCTAGAGGAGGAGGATCTTTCTGGACGACAGCCCACCCAAAGCCTCCATTGGTTTGAGGTGTGTGTGTGTGTGTGTGTGTGTGTGTGTGTGTGTCCTGGTGATGGTTTATGGTCCTTGAGGATTATGGTCCTCGATTGCACATTATATAAGGAGGCGGGCAGATCAATTAGGAGGTTAGAGAATGAGAGGATGACGGGTAGTTAGTGATAAGATGTAAGGAGAAGATAAGCTGTAGTGTCCCCCTCCCACCCCTTACTAGAACCCGGAGCGTTCAGAGGGAGTTGGAGAGAATAGCAGGCAGCAGGAGATGAGAGGTATGTACTGTACCACCCAAACCTGCATGTAAACCAGAGTGACAAGTGGCAGCTGCGTGTAAAGTGGCTGCTCCGTCTCACCTAGTACAATCCTACTACGGGCACTTGGAGGATGCCAGGATGAATACAACTGACTGTAGATACTGTATGGTCTCTCTACCAGAGAAAATTTTATTTAAGACACAGATCCTCTAAAACTCTTCAAGCCAGTTAGATTTTCAGACTCGTCAGCAGCTGCTAGTAATAAGTTCACACAACCAGCCTCGGGGAGTAACCTGAAAAAACAAGACAGCCAAAATGTCGTTGGGAGGTGGGGAAGGAATGGGGAAATGGTCAAGAGAGACCCAACTCTAAATGGTTTATGAGAGGCGCTGCTTTGAAATCCAGGGTAAGAATGTTTCTACTAAGAAACCTTAATGATATCTCCAGAAAACATGACGGCCCTCAGTCGAATCCCGTATGTAGTATGGCTCTGATGTGTGGGGTGGTTCATGCTTCTTAACACTTTTAGACAGGATGGTATCAAAGGTCTTTCGTCGCATCACTTCTCCCCCTCCAATTGATTATTTACAATCTGTCTCTCTTCTCCGCAAAGTTACATAATTCTTCTTCTTTTATCGCTATTAAACTGAACATTGTTCTTCTAAACTCTCTCACTGTATGCTTCCCTTCCTCAGAAGAGCATGCAACACTCTCCAAGGTACTCCGTTTCACCCCTTTTCTGTCCAGTTCCCTAATGCTAGAGTTAACCGGTACTCTCAGTCTTTCCTGTGCACAACTAATCAACTTTGGAACACACTACCTTACGGCTTGATGCTCCTTCAATGCAACGTGTCAAGGCATCTCTAACAAAATTGGACAGGATTTTGCACCTCTGTGACTTTTTTTTATTTCACGGGTGAGGACATTGACCTGGCTTCATGCCTTTGGTTCTCACTTTCCTCAATAAAGAAAAAGAACGAAACATTCTGTGTTATCCAGTGGAAATATTTTACCTTAGTCGGGGGATGACTTCTATAAACCCTGGTATTTGAGGAAAGTTTTACGTTTCTTGTAATCCATATTGTGGACACCCGTCACCACTATCATCAAACGCAAGAGCTATTTTCATCAGTTAATATTAGGAAGGAGACGCTACATCCAGTCTCAAGTAACCTCTCACCCAGAATTACACATCTCAGCAGTAAAGGGGAAAAAAATTGCACTCGCCCCAAGTTGGCCAAGCTCGTAAATCATAAAGTCTGTTGGGTGCTGTGTGTTGGAGATGGAAGTGTGGGGTTGTAAGTGGTGTGAGAGTGGAAGTGGAAGTAGGGGTGCGGTGTGTTGGAGGTGGAAGTGTGTGGTTATAAGTGGCGTGAGAATGGAAGTGGAAGTGAAGGTAGGTAGGTAGGCTGGGTGGGTAGATGCTGGAGGCAGAGGTCGAGATGGAATTGGAAATATAGTGTGAAGCAGAAGTGGTGGTGCTTTTGGTGAGATGAAGCTACAATGACAATAAAAGCAGAAATGGAGATAGAGGAGAAGTAGAAATGATTATTGAAGTTCAGTAGTTCTCATATCCTGTGTGTATATATGCGTTGTGTGTATGTGTGTGTTTGTTTTGGTGTACGTATGTGCCTGTGTAGATGTAAAGATGAAAGATTCATTAATTCATGACTTCATTAAATGTTTTTATACTGGTGAGTCAAAGGTTCTACCCGTATACACGGCCTCCTCAGTATAAAAACCTCATGAACAAATAAAATACCTTTAAACAATGGATTACTTTCGGTACGATATTCAATCCAGATATCAGGTAAGGCTTCTGTTGTGCATCCTGTATCATCGGATCGCATTTTTTTAGAATTTTATAATGAGGAGATATTAGTAGACTTTAAAAATCATGTATTCTCTTTGCTTGAAGCAATCTGTAACACACCACACCGCCCAACTCACTTGCCAGTGTTACATGAAAGGTGAATGCTCTGTATTGTTTGCCTTCAAATTAAACTATAATGATAATTTTGTGTTGCTTAGACCCCTCTTACAAAATGTCGAAAATGGACAGTTGCTGGATTCAGGTCGAGGGGTCAAGCAAACTGGCATTGGGCGAGATATATGTGAGTGAGTTTAGATGTACTGTATATACGTGTGTGTACTTAAAGAGGGTATACGTGGCAGCTGTGAATATAGACGCACATAGGCATGAACAGACCAACATATGAACAAACAATCTCACCCTTCCTCCAACACACACATACACACACACACGGTCCATGACACTGAGGCAACCAGTCACACAGCCAGTTAGACAGCCATATAAAGCCAGCCAGTCAGCCATACATCGGGTCAGACAGGCGGACAAAGGCAGGTGCAGTAGCGTGAGTGGGGCAGGAGAGAGAAAGAGGGGTTAGGAGATTAGCCCGGCCCATCAGAGCAGTCAGTTAGTGCTCTGATTACAGTAGGAAGGGAGTGAGTGGTAAGGAGGATAGGAAAACGGTGGTTGTGTTGGATTTGGAAGAAAGCAGAGGAGAGAAGATAGGTAGTAGCGAGGAGAAGAGAGAAAAAAAAGAGTCGATAGAAGGATAGATGGAAGCAAGGAGAAGAAAGAGGCGTAGAAATAAAGAGAGAAAGTTGGGATGGGAAATGAGAAAATGGAGAGGAAAAAACTAGTAGTAATAAACGACAATAAATGAGAGTTTATGATGTAAGATAAAAGAATATAATTATATACGATTATATATACTAAATATACAGTATATCTAGCAATACAGAGAGAGAGAGAGGAGGGGGGGGGGAAGGTAAGGGTTAGGGGGTTTCTGGTGCAGTGTGTTATATGTGTCTCTTTAAGGTTGCCTGGTCTCTGTTTTCTCCACTCCCACCACCTTCCCCCATGTCTCTTACCCCTTCCCTCCTACCTCACCACTTCTCTACCTCCCTCCCTCCATTCCCACACCATCACCACTGTTTCACCTCCTACACCATCACCACTGTTTCACCTCTTACATCATCACCACTGTTTCACCTCCTCCACCATCACTTTTGTTTCACCTCCTCCACCATCACTTCTGTTTCACCTCCTTCACCATCACTTCTGTTTCACCTCCCACACCATCACTTCTGTTTCACCTCCCACACCATCACCTCTGTTTCACCTCCTCCCATTTCTCCATCGTCATCAACTTTGCTACTCCCTCCTTTTAGTTTGGGTCTGTTTCTTTTTCTTTGTAAAAATATCCATATGAAACAAGTACTGTATTTATAACTTAAACCTTAAAGATTCCCTATTATTCACACTGATGGCGTCTGTTTCCTGGCATAGTTTGGAGTAATTAGTATCCTTCAAATTCACCAACAAAAGAATCTTTCCTTGAGGACCCTGTGATCGTGTATGAGACTTGGTGGCTTCTGATTCCTCCTGACTATGCCACGGAACAAGCAATTTTCATTATAGGAAATTTGGTGGCTTCTGATTCCTCCTGACTATGACACGGAAGAAGCCATTTTCATTATAGTGTGTGTTTCGTGGCAATGTTTGAAGGACTCTGTAACCTCCAATTTTGTGCCTACATCACGGGGTTCCTTAATCATTCCAGTGGTGTAGTAACCAGCCATCAGTGGTCCAGGGAGACATAATTATATACAACAACATTCTTGGTGTACGATGACTTTGTAGTGTGTCTATGGTGTCATCGTACCTGTACCATGCCATAGTCAACACCATCAATGTTCTTGCATATGGCCCATAGTCATAATGTCTCATCAACTCAATAGAGTTAAACAGTAGCAGTCTTATAAATGACTTTATTAATCATTTTGTAATGAATAATTCCTATATGATAAATGAGTTAGTAATGATTGGTATCTTTAATGTTATGTACACAGTGTTTATACGAACTGTACATAAATACATTGATATACTGTACAATAATATTATAGTGTACAGTATATTGATGTATATATAAATATATATAGTACAGTACACACACGTATGTACAACTCACAAATTGTACTAGTCATCAATTACTATGTTGGTACAAATCATATCCAGGGTTGATAGATGTATATTGACTTTATTCACTGATAATTTCTACATAACATAGGAACACAATAAACCAAATATAGTTAGTGAGTCTGATATTTATTCCATCGGTGAACACGTGAAATAATTTAACAATGCTATTCAGCCTTACTCTATAAGTGAAAATATATACAGAATGTAAAACAAATGAGTGAAATTACTATGAATTTACGAAATGAAAATACCAGAATGGTTTATTATTAATTGTTCGACATAAATTGACAACTCATTAATGTTCAATATAAAACATATAAAATAATGCGTTAAGGTTCAAACCCAGACTGGTAAAAATGATTCCTATTACAGATCAAATGTGATATATTCAATAATAGCCATTAATAATACAATTGTGGCTTTGTAAATCAGATAAACAAATAATTATGGTTGATGTGATTCCACTTGAGGAGTCTTGGGGCTTGTTGGTGTGTCAGGGGAGGATTGCGATGCCCTCCATACTTGAATCTCGTGTTGTATGTCTGGGAGGCGACAGAAAGAGTCGTCGTCATGGTGGAGGGGTGTACGAGTGAAGGGACACAGTGATGGCTCCTGCAGCAACAGGTACAACAACGTCGCCTCGTCTACAGTTACTTGGGATGTCTTTAACAACACCGGTGCTTCCATCACCGAGAACGTCAGTGAGTCCACGAACCTGAAACACAAAACCACAGTTTAAAAACATAAGCCATATGAATAAAAATATCAACAATGTTCACTACTAAGGAATTCACATTGTCTAGGTTAAAGAATACCGTTCATATCAAATGTCTCGCCAATTTTCACATATTAAACTTCATCTAATGTGATTATAATATTAAATTTGCACTAATGTTTTGTCGTTACTATATAGTATAGTTTGGCTCTCTCTTTGCGTTATTATCAATCCTGAATATTAAATTCACTAAGAAAACTCATGCTTGAAAAATAATAAATTGTACAGCATAGAATGGACATTAAAGTACATTGTCATAATCAGGATAGAGAATGCAATTATTTAATATAAACTCCTTACCTCTCAGGACAGTTGATCGTCGTATCATCGTCAATGGCCTCAGGGAGGAACTGTAGAGGGATGCCCATTCTGTAGGTGTGTTGACTTATTCTGTCCAGTTCCTCACCGTGGTCCTTCCGTAGCGTTGACACTAGTGACTGTAATCTTGGACACGTTATGACCACCTTTAGGATGTGGTCTACAGTGTGTACCATTTTCATACAACGGTATATATAGGTTCTGAGGGAAGGGATCATATCCACGATGGAGGTGGTAATCTTAATAAGAGCCACAGCAGCAACTTGGAGAAGGCCACGACAACTGAAGGTCTCGATGCTCCTCGAAGAGAAAACAAATATTGCCAGTAAAACTAAGGAGGACTCTAGCACCAGCAAGGCGTCTGAAGCCCTTAGCCATCCAACAGCCAGCCTCTTCTTAGCAACCTCAGTTCTAGCAGACACCAGCTCTACCACTCTGTTCAGCCACCTTGCCTCACCACCCACTGATAACGTCTCCATCTGGATAAGAGCTTTCTTGTAGATTTCATCTAGATGTTCACCTTTACTCAGCTTACACATAACATCAAACCAAGGCACTTCAAGACTTGGTACTCCTACATTAGGGACAAGATGTTCGTCAGCATCCAGGTACACAGACAACTGCATCAATCCTAATAGTACACTTTTACCCTCATTTGCTTCAAACTGTTCCCATGTACTGATGATGGTCAGCAAGTCAAGGCGAATGTTATAATTAGGGCAGAAATCTGCATCACTGAACACTGTCAAAATCCATTGTTTCAAAGGATTGGAAGTAAACACGTTCTTTATAAAAATGGGGTCACCACCTCTCACGTGAGTGATGACAACCTGCACTGCATCCTCCCAGAGGCCTGTCACCCTCACACCTTGACGTGCCATACACAGAGTTGCACTTCTTGCCAGTATTAGTCTTTTCATAGGCATAGTTTCTGGAGAGAGTTCATTCTTCATACGCAATCCTTCCCATCCTAATTCCAAAGCTTTCAACACATCTTGGGCACTCAAACTTGTCCTGAATAAGTCTAATATAGAACGCACTATATCCCAGTAGGTGAGTGTATCACTCTCACCATGAGTACTGAGAATATCTAAATTTTGACGAGCCACAGCCAAAACACTGGGTGTAGAATCGTTAATTTGGTCCTCCATTGGTATCACTCTTGATGAGACACTCAGTACAACTTTGTGGAAGGTGTTGTGGTGATAGACTGTCCTGAAGCCTGCACACCCGCCTCCTTTATATCTGCAGGTCAGGTCACGTCAGATCTGGGAAGGGGGAGTGGCCTACAACGGTGGCTTGGGACAACAGTGGACTGACACATCATCCTTCCCTTTGTACGTTTTCTTCTTTCATATTTTGTTTAACACTTTGTCGTTAGAAAATATATTAAACAGTTTCTACGTGATAAACTGACCTATAAAAATGAATACCTCCATCTTGAACATTAATTTTCTCTCCCTTCAACGTATTATGTATGACCTTAGACATTCCGGGTACGGTAACCTACATTTCGGAAATTATCAGTTGCAGATAAATTCCTAGTTGTCTAAATTTTGTTTATTATGTCAAGGATTCCATTATATTTACAGAAGATAGCAAAAAAAAAATATGAGGGAGCTGGAACAGGTAAGACAAATTAATATAGTTTTTCCTAAGCAGAATAGTCACATGATATTATATGTTGGATTATAATTAGAATAGAAACTTCACCAAAAGTATTGCCTGCAGTGATGTGGGCTGTTTATTTAAAGGTTTGTGCTCCCCTTCGGTCCCAGATACTCTCTTTTAATTGTCCATCTGTCCCTCGTTTCCCTATCATTGGTTGGTGTTTGTTGTCCCACCTCCCCATCACCTTCACCCTCGTCCTACAGTGTCTTTCAGGCCTAGGGAGGTCGTCTTTCATTTTCATATCAGTCAATCTATTCTTCAATGTCCCTCTTTTCCTTCTATTTAACCTTCATACTAGCAGAATAAATTAATAATGAATGTGGAGTACTAATAGATTCTTATTTTATCAGTATTTAAAGTTATATAGTTTGTGCATATTTTGTTTTTCTTTGCTTACATATAATTTACATTTATTTTATAAGACATTTTATTATGATTTAGTTACTTTGTGATTATTGTATTATTGCCACGACTAATAATGTTGATTGTTATAATCATAACCTGGGATCCTGACAATTCATTTAGTTATTAGTATTACAGAACATTTGTTATTATATTTATATTTCATTTGTGATATTTTTCCGTAACCTGTTATTTAGTAATGTATGTTCTCTGGTAATTTGTGTTAACTGAGTCTAATCGTAAATATATTCACTAAACGTCTTTTGCATTTTTTTTAAAGAGCGTGTGTATATATTTCAATTAGTGAGACGTACCTGTCGTTATTATTGTAAGTATGGATATTTTGCCGTGGTTATGTTGTTATCTTTGAGTATTATAGCTATTAACATTGTTCTTGTTTCTTGTTTCCATCATCATCAACGATAATTACTAGAAAAATTAACTCGCATCAACCTTCTGATCTGATCTCACCTCACGTGTTTCTGTCCAAGCATTACCCACCCTTTCTTGACTGTTAGAAACTTTAACATTATAATTATAGATTTAGTCATATTGTGGTGGGATTGTATTGGTCTTTGTGTTCCCCAAGTGAGTTATTTTTATATGTATGTGTGTGTGTGTGTGTTTTTTTTTTTTTTTTTTTTATGTTCCCACACTGGACATAGACTTCATCAAGCCTGTTCCCGTGTGGTTTGGTTTTGTAGACTATAGAGTGTCCTTGGGAAGTTACCGCCTCATTATCTCACCTCACCTCACCCATGGTATACCTGTACTTCACCTCACCTCACCCTCGACATACCTGTACCTCACCTCACCCTCGGCTTTCCTTTACCTCACCTCACCGTCGGCCTGCCACTACCTCACCTCGCCCTCGGTATACCTATACCTCACCTCACCCTCGGTATACCTGTACCTCACCTCACCCTCGGCCTGCCACTACCTCACTTCACCCTCGGTTGTCTCTACATCACCTCAAACTTGGTGTATACAATTGTAGTAGAACTGTCTGTTCCATTATTTATACTTCATAATGTACACCCAGAAGTAAAAGTTTCTAGGCAGGGTTGGCCCGTTACTACCCCTACCCCAGGCAATAATGACGGGGGCGGGGGGGGATTTCTCTCCATTCCTCCTTGCTACCCCTCTCACTGGAGAGACTAAACTAGCAGCCTCTCCCTCTCATCCCCACTACTCCACGCAGGAAGGAAAACTCCGATTCAAAACACTGTAGCTCTACGAGTTCAGAAATTAATACTTTCTAAACGAGGCTAAAAGTCAATTAATTATCAATGAATAAATGTATAAAGAGGGTTATATTTCTATGTAAATCTAAACTATCTAATGCATATCTGTAGCGCACACACACATCTTTTATTGTATTCAATTTATGGCTGCTAATATCTGAGGTTGAATTTAAGTGTAAATATAATTACACGAACTTTTCTACTTACATTTAAAATAATATAATCCTTGCAGCCACCCACAATATTCTTATTGCATGTTGAGGTTTCAACTTTTACACTGTATTTTACAAGAATGTTGTTGGTAAGTGTAATGTATTCTCGACTCAGATAATTACTATGAGGGTCGAGTATGTTCAATCTGTTTGATGCATTTTCGATAATATCATAATCATTGCTGATGTTCTTAAGGGACCCTGTGATGTAGTAAGAAAATTGGAGGTAATGAGTCCTTCAAATATTGCCACGAAACGCCAACTATATGGAAGGAGTTTGTTTCGTGGCATGGTCAGGAGGAATCAGAAGCCTCTGTCTGACCTTCATACACGATCACAGGGTCCTTAAGGGGAGATTCTGTTGTTGGAAAATTTGGAAGGCTACTGAATCCTCCCAACTATACCAGAGAACAGACTCCCTCATTGGTACTAATAGGGGATCTGTTTCATGGCATAGTTTGGAGGAAATCAAAGACCTTCAAAATCACCAACAACAAAAGAATAATCTCCCCTTAAGGCAAATTGGAGACTACTGAATCCTACTAAATGTAGGATTCAGTCAATCATTCAGTCAAGGGGCCCATCAATCAAACCTCCTTATCAACTTCCACCAAATATATTGTAGATAACAGTGATAAGAACACCTCAACTACTAACAGATAAAAAACAGCAGCAGCTGTGGTGGGTGGGGGTGGTGATATTAGAAGGAAAATGGGGGGGAAGGATGTGACGGTCATGATAAAAGGTCAAGCCATTGTGGGTCAGATTAGGTCATTCGTATCTCAAAATTGTGTCTCTTCCTGTGTGTCTCGTCGTCATGGTAAGCCAAAATGATCAGTACCAGCGATTATTGCTGCTGCTGCTTTTTTAATGTTAATTAAAGACAAAAAATCTCTTTAACATTATTTTGTTTTCTCTTTAACATTAAAAAAGCAGCAGCAATAATCCCTGGTACTGATCATTTTGTCTTACCATGACGACGAAACACCTGACTATGACACGGAACGAGCAATTTTCATTATAGGAAATTTGGTGGCTTCTGATTCCTCCTGACTATGACACGGAAGAAGCCATTTTCATTATAGTGTGTGTTTCGTGGCAATGTTTGAAGGACTCTGTAACCTCCAATTTTGTGCCTACATCACGGGGTTCCTTAATCATTCCAGTGGTGTAGTAACCAGCCATCAGTGGTCCAGGGAGACATAATTATATACAACAACATTCTTGGTGTACGATGACTTTGTAGTGTGTCTATGGTGTCATCGTACCTGTACCATGCCATAGTCAACACCATCAATGTTCTTGCATATGGCCCATAGTCATAATGTCTCATCAACTCAATAGAGTTAAACAGTAGCAGTCTTATAAATGACTTTATTAATCATTTTGTAATGAATAATTCCTATATGATAAATGAGTTAGTAATGATTGGTATCTTTAATGTTATGTACACAGTGTTTATACGAACTGTACATAAATACATTGATATGCTGTACAATAATATTATAGTGTACAGTATATTGATGTATATATAAATATATATAGTACAGTACACACACGTATGTACAACTCACAAATTGTACTAGTCATCAATTACTATGTTGGTACAAATCATATCCAGGGTTGATAGATGTATATTGACTTTATTCACTGATAATTTCTACATAACATAGGAACACAATAAACCAAATATAGTTAGTGAGTCTGATATTTATTCCATCGGTGAACACGTGAAATTATTTAACAATGCTATTCAGCCTTACTCTATAAGTGAAAATATATACAGAATGTAAAACAAATGAGTGAAATTACTATGAATTTACGAAATGAAAAGAATAGGTTTATTATCAATTTTTCGACATAACTTGACAACTCATTAATGTTCAATATAAAACACATATAAAATAATGCGTTAAGGTTCAAACCCAGACTGGTAAAAATGATTCCTATTACAGATCAAATGTGATATATTCAATAATAGCCATTAATAATACAATTGTGGCTTTGTAAATCAGATAAACAAATAATTATGGTTGATGTGATTCCACTTGAGGAGTCTTGGGGCTTGTTGGTGTGTCAGGGGAGGATTGCGATGCCCTCCATACTTGAATCTCGTGTTGTAGGTCTGGGAGGCGACAGAAGGAGTCGTCGTCATGGTGGAGAGGTGTACGAGTGAAGGGACACAGTGATGGCTCCTGCAGCAACAGGTACAACAACGTCGCCTCGTCTACAGTTACTTGAGATGTCTTTAACAACACCGGTGCTTCCATCACCGAGAACGTCAGTGAGTCCACGAACCTGAAACACAAAACCACAGTTTAAAAATATAAGCCATATGAATAAAAATATCAACAATGTTCACTACTAAGGAATTCGCATTGTCTAGGTTAAAGAATACCGTTCATATCAAATATCTCACCAATTTTCACATATTAAACTTCATCTAATGTGATTATAATATTAAATTTGCACTAATGTTTTGTCGTTACTATATAGTATAGTTTGGCTCTCTCTTTGCGTTATTATCAATCCTGAATATTAAATTCACTAAGAAAACTCATGCTTGATAAATAATAAATTGTACAGCATAGAATGGACATTAAAGTACATTGTCATAATCAGGATAGAGAAGGCAATTATTTAATATAAACTCCTTACCTCTCAGGACAGTTGATCGTCGTATCATCGTCAATGGCCTCAGGGAGGAACTGTAGAGGGATGCCCATTCTGTAGGTGTGTTGACTTATTCTGTCCAGTTCCTCACCGTGGTCCTTCCGTAGCGTTGACACTAGTGACTGTAATCTTGGACACGTTATGACCACTTTTAGGATGTGGTCTACAGTGTCTACCATTTTCATACAACGGTATATATAGGTTCTGAGGGAAGGGATCATATCCACGATGGAGGTGGTAATCTTAATAAGAGCCACAGCAGCAACTTGGAGAAGGCCACGACAACTGAAGGTCTCTATGCTCCTCGAAGAGAAAACAAATATTGCCAGTAAAACTAAGGAGGACTCTAGCACCAGCAAGGCGTCTGAAGCCCTTAGCCATCCAACAGCCAGCCTCTTCTTAGCAACCTCAGTTCTAGTAGACACCAGCTCTACCACTCTATTCAGCCACCTTGCCTCACCACCCACTGATAACGTCTCCATCTGGATAAGAGCTTTCTTGTAGATTTCATTGAGATGATCACCTTTACTCAGCTTACACATAACATCAAACCAAGGCACTTCAAGACTTGGTACTCCTGCATTAGGGACAAGATGTTCGTCAGCATCCAGGTACACAGACAACTGCATCAGTCCTGATAGTACACTTTTACCCTCATTTGGTTCAAACTGTTCCCATGTACTGATGATGGTCAGCAAGTCAAGGCGAATGTTGTAATTAGGGCAGAAATCTGCATCACTGAACACTGTCAAAATCCATTGTTTCAAAGGATTGGAAGTAAACACGTTCTTTATAAAAATGGGGTCACCACCTCTCACGTGAGTGATGACAACCTGCACTGCATCCTCCCAGAGGCCTGTCACCCTCACACCTTGACGTGCCATACACAGAGTTGCACTTCTTGCCAGTATTAGTCTTTTCATAGGCATAGTTTCTGGAGAGAGTTCATTCTTCATACGCAATCCTTCCCATCCTAATTCCAAAGCTTTCAACACATCTTGGGCACTCAAACTTGTCCTGAATAAGTCTAATATAGAACGCACTATATCCCAGTAGGTGAGTGTATCACTCTCACCATGAGTACTGAGAATATCTAAATTTTGACGAGCCACAGCCAAAACACTGGGTGTAGAATCGTTAATTTGGTCCTCCATTGGTATCACTCTTGATGAGACACTCAGTACAACTTTGTGGAAGGTGTTGTGGTGATAGACTGTCCTGAAGCATGCACACCCTCCTCCTTTATATCTGCAGGTCAGGTCACGTCAGATCTGGGAAGGGGGAGTGGCCTACAACGGTGGCTTGGGACAACAGTGGACTGACACATCATCCTTCCCTTTGTACGTTTACTTCTTTCATATTTTGTTTAACACTTTGTCGTTAGAAAATATATTAAACAGTTTCTACGTGATAAACTGACCTATAAAAATGAATACCTCCATCTTGTACATTAATTTTCTCTCCCTTCTACGTATTATGTATGACCTTAGACATTTCGGAAATTATCAGTTGCAGATAAATTCCTAGTTGTATAAATTTTGTTTATTATGTCAAGGATTGCATTATATTTACAGAAGATAGCAAAAAAATAGATGAGGGAGCTGGAACAGGTAAGACAAATTAATATAGTTTTTCCTAAGCAGAATAGTCACATGATATTATATGTTGGATTATAATTAGAATAGAAACTTCACCAAAAGTATTGCCTGCAGTGATGTGGACTGTTTATTTAAAGGTTTGTGCTCCCCTTCGGTCCCAGATACTCTCTTTTAATTGTTCATCTGTCCCTCGTTTCCCTATCATTGGTTGGTGTTTGTTGTCCCACCTCCCCATCACCTTCACCCTCGTCCTACAGTGTCTTTCAGGCCTAGGGAGGTCGTCTTTCATTTTCATATCAGTCAATCTATTCTTCAATGTCCCTCTTTTCCTTCTATTTAACCTTCATACTAGCAGAATAAATTAATAATGAATGTGGAGTACTAATAGATTCTTATTTTATCAGTATTTAAGTTATATAGTTTGTGCATATTTTGTTTTTCTTTGCATACATATAATTTACATTTATTTTATAAGACATTTTATTATGATTTAGTTACTTTGTGATTATTGTATTATTGCCAAGACTAATAATGTTGATTGTTATAATCATAACCTGGGATCCTGACAATTCATTTAGTTATTAGTATTACAGAACATTGGTTATTATATTTATATTTAATTTGTGATATTTTTCCGTAACCTGTTATTTAGTAATGTATGTTCTCTGGTAATTTGTGTTAACTGAGTCTTATCGTAAATATATTCACTAAACGTCTTTTGCATTTTTTTTTAAAGAGCGTGTGTATATATTTCA
Organism: Petrolisthes cinctipes; assembly: GCA_033782935.1. Classification (NCBI taxonomy): domain Eukaryota; kingdom Metazoa; phylum Arthropoda; class Malacostraca; order Decapoda; family Porcellanidae; genus Petrolisthes; species Petrolisthes cinctipes. The sequence continues at coordinate 22,576 of JAWQEG010007213.1, forward strand.
ATTAGTGAGACGTACCTGTCGTTATTATTGTAAGTATGGATATTTTGCCGTGGTTATGTTGCTATCTTTGAGTATTATAGCTATTCACATTGTTCTTGTTTCTTGCTTACATCATCACCAACGATAATTACTAGAAAAATTAACTCTGATCTGATCTGATCTGACCTCACGTGTTTCTGTCCAAGCATTACCCACCCTTTCTTTAGACTGTTAGAAACTTTAACATTATAATTATAGATTTAGTCATATTGTGGTGGGAGTGTATTGGTCTTTGTGTTCCCCAAGTGACTTATTTTTATGTGTTTGTGTGTGTGTGTTTTATATATATATATATATATTTTTTCCCACACTGGACATAGACTTCATCAAGCCCGTTCCCGCGTGGTTTGGTTTTGTAGACTATAGAGTGTCCTTGGGAAGATACAGCCTCATTATCTCACCTCACCTCACCCACGGTATACCTATACTTCATCTCACCTCACCCTCGATATATCTGTACCTCACCTCACCCACGGTATACCTGTAATTCATCTCACCTCACCTTACCCACGGTATACCTGTACTTCATCTAACATCACCCTCGGCATACCTGTACCTCACCTCACCTCACCCTCGGCATACCTGTACCTCACCTCACCATCGGCCTGCCACTACCTCATCTCACCCTCGATATACCTGTACCTCACCTCACCATCGGCCTCCCACTACCTCACCTCACCCTCGATATACCTGTACCTCACCTCACCCACGGTATACCTGTACCTCACCTCACCCTCGGTATACCTGTACCTCACCTCACCCTCGACCTGCCACTACCTCACTTCACCCTCGGTTGTCTCTACATCACCTCACACTTGGTGTATACAATTGTAGTAGAACTGTCTGTTCCGTTATTTATACTTCATAATGTACACCCAGAAGTAAAAGTTTCTAGGCAGGGTTGGCCCCTCACTACCCCTACCCCAGGCAATAATGACGGGGTGGGGGATTTCTCTCCATTCCTCCCTGCTACCCCTCTCACTGGAGAGACTAAACGAGGGTGATGAGACTAAACTAGCAGCCTCTCCCTCTCATCCCCACTACTCCACGCAGGAAGGAAAACTCCGATTCAAAACACTGTAGCTCTACGAGTTCAGAAATTAATACTTTCTAAACGAGGCTAAAAGTCAGTCGTTAATTATCAATGAATAAATGTATAAAGAGGGTTATATTTCTATGTAAATCTAAACTATCTAATGCATATCTTTATCGCACACACACACACACACACACACCTTTTATTGTAGTCAACTTATGGCTGCTAATATCTGAGGTTGAATTTAAGTGTAAATATAATTACACGAACTTTTCTACTTATATTAAATATTATAATCCTTGCAGCCACCCACAATATTCTTATTGCATGTTGAGGTTTTAACTTCTACACTGTATTTTACAAGAATGTTGTGGGTAAGTGTAATGTATTCTCGACTCAGATAATTACTATGAGGGTCGAGTATGTTCAATCATTTTTATGCATTTTCGATAATATCATAATCATTGCTGATGTTCTTAAGGGACCCTGTGATGTAGTAAGAAAATTGGAGGTAATGAGTCCTTCAAATATTGCCACGAAACGCCAACTATATGGAAGGAGTTTGTTTCGTGGCATGGTCAGGAGGAATCAGAAGCCTCTAACCTTCATACACGGTCACAGGGTCCTTAAGGGGAGATTCTGTTGTTGGAAAATTTGGAAGGCTACTGATTCCTCCCAACTATACCAGGGAACAGACTCCCTCATTGGTACTAATAGGGGATCTGTTTCGTGGCATAGTTTGGAGGAAATCAAAGACCTTCAAAATCACCAACAACAAAAGAATAATCTCCCCTTAAGACAAATTGGAGACTACTGAATCCTACTAAATGTAGGATTCAGTCAATCATTGACCTGTCAGTCAAGGGGCCCATCAATCAAACCTCCTTATCAACTTCCACCAAATATATTGTAGATAACAGTGATAAGAACACCTCAACCACTAATAGATAAAAAAACAGCAGCAGCGGTGGTGGGTGGGGGTGGTGATATTAGAAGGAAAATGGGGGGGGGGGGAAGGATGTGACGGTCATGATAAAAGGTCAAGCCATTGTGGGGCAGATTAGGTCATTCGTATCTCAAAATGGTGTCTCGTCGTCATGGTAAGCCAAAATGATCAGTATCAGCGATTATTGCTGCTGCTTTTTTTATGTTAATTAAAGAAAAAAAATTCGCTTTAACATTATTTTGTTTTATCTTTAACATTAAAAAAGCAGCAGCAATAATCCCTGGTACTGATCATTTTGTCTTACCATGACACCGAAACACCTGACTATGACACGGAACGAGCAATTTTCATTATTGGAAATTTGGTGGCTTCTGATTCCTCCTGACTATGACACGGAACAAGCCATTTTCATTATAGTGTGTGTTTCGTGGCAATGTTTGAAGGACTCTGTAACCTCCAATTTTGTGCCTACATCACGGGGTTCCTTAATCATTCCAGTGGTGTAGTAACCAGCCATCAGTGGTCCAGGGAGACATAATTATATACAACAACATTCTTGGTGTACGATGACTTTGTACTGTGTCTATGGTGTCATCGTACCTGTACCATGCCATAGTCAACACCATCAATGTTCTTGCATATGGCCCATAGTCATAATGTCTCATCAACTCAATAGAGTTAAACAGTAGCAGTCTTATAAATTACTTTATTAATCATTTTGTAATGAATAATTCCTATATGATAAATGAGTTAGTAATGATTGGTATCTTTAATGTTATGTACACAGTGTTTATACGAACTGTACATAAATACATTGATATACTGCACAATAATATTATAGTGTACAGTATATTGATGTATATATAAATATATATAGTACAGTACACACACGTATGTACAACTCACAAATTGTACTAGTCATCAATTACTATGTTGGTACAAATCATATCCAGGGTTGATAGATGTATATTGACTTTATTCACTGATAATTTCTACATAACATAGGAACACAATAAACCAAATATAGTTAGTGAGTCTGATATTTATTCCATCGGTGAACACGTGAAATTATTTAACAATGCTATTCAGCCTTACTCTATAAGTGAAAATATATACAGAATGTAAAACAAATGAGTGAAATGACTATGAATTTACGAAATGAAAAGAATAGGTTTATTATCAATTTTTCGACATAACTTGACAAATCATTAATGTTCAATATAAAACACATATAAAATGATGCGTTAAGGTTCAAACCCAGACTGGTAAAAATGATTCCTATTACAGATCAAATGTGATATATTCAATAATAGCCATTAATAATACAATTGTGGCTTTGTAAATCAGATAAACAAATAATTATGGTTGATGTGATTCCACTTGAGGAGTCTTGGGGCTTGTTGGTGTGTCAGGGGAGGATTGCGATGCCCTCCATACTTGAATCTCGAGTTGTAGGTCTGGGAGGCGACAGAAGGAGTCGTCATCATGGTGGAGGGGTGTACGAGTGAAGGGACACAGTGATGGCTCCTGCAGCAACAGGTACAACAACGTCGCCTCGTCTACAGTTACTTGGGATGTCTTTAACAACACCGGTGCTTCCATCACCGAGAACGTCAATGAGTCCACGAACCTGAAACACAAAACCACAGTTTAAAAACATAAGCCATATGAATAAAAATATCAACAATGTTCACTACTAAGGAATTCGCATTGTCTAGGTTAAAGAATACCGTTCATATCAAATGTCTCACCAATTTTCACATATTAAACTTCATCTAATGTGATTATAATAGTAAATTTGCACTAATGTTTTGTCGTTACTATATAGTATAGTTTGGCTCTCTCTTTGCGTTATTATCAATCCTGAATATTAAATTCACTAAGAAAACTCATGCTTGATAAATAATAAATTGTACAGCATAGAATGGACATTAAAGTACATTGTCATAATCAGGATAGAGAAGGCAATTATTTAATATAAACTCCTTACCTCTCAGGACAGTTGATCGTCGTATCATCGTCAATGGCCTCAGGGAGGAACTGTAGAGGGATGCCCATTCTGTAGGTGTGTTGACTTATTCGGTCCAGTTCCTCACCGTGGTCCTTCCGTAGCGTTGATACTAGAGACTGTAATCTTGGACACGTTATGACCACCTTCAGGATGTGGTCTACAGTGTCTACCATTTTCATACAACGGTATATATAGGTTCTGAGGGAAGGGATCATATCCACGATGGAGGTGGTAATCTTAATAAGAGCCACAGCAGCAACTTGGAGAAGGCCACGACAACTGAAGGTCTCGATGCTCCTCGAAGAGAAAACAAATATTGCCAGTAAAACTAAGGAGGACTCTAGCACCAGCAAGGCGTCTGAAGCCCTTAGCCATCCAACAGCCAGCCTCTTCTTAGCAACGTCAGTTCTAGCAGACACCAGCTCTACCACTCTGTTCAGCCACCTTGCCTCACCACCCACTGATAACGTCTCCATCTGGATAAGAGCTTTCTTGTAGATTTCATCAAGATGTTCACCTTTACTCAGCTTACACATAACAGCAAACCAAGGCACTTCAAGACTTGGTACTCCTGCATTAGGGACAAGATGTTCGTCAGCATCCAAGTACACAGACAACTGCATCAGTCCTGATAGTACACTTTTACCCTCATTTGCTTCAAACTGTTCCCATGTACTGATGATGGTCAGCAAGTCAAGGCGAATGTTATAATTAGGGCAGAAATCTGCATCACTGAACACTGTCAAAATCCATTGTTTCAAAGGATTGGAAGTAAAAACGTTCTTTATAAAAATGGGGTCACCACCTCTCACGTGAGTAATGACAACCTGCACTGCATCCTCCCAGAGGCCTGTCACCCTCACACCTTGACGTGCCATACACAGAGTTGCACTTCTTGCCAGTATTAGTCTTTTCATAGGCATAGTTTCTGGAGAGAGTTCATTCTTCATACGCAATCCTTCCCATCCTAATTCCAAAGCTTTCAACACATCTTGGGCACTCAAACTTGTCCTGAATAAGTCTAATATAGAACGCACTATATCCCAGTAGGTGAGTGTATCACTCTCACCATGAGTACTGAGAATATCTAAATTTTGACGAGCCACAGCCAAAACACTGGGTGTAGAATCGTTAATTTGGTCCTCCATTGGTATCACTCTTGATGAGACACTCAGTACAACTTTGTGGAAGGTGTTGTGGTGATAGACTGTCCTGAAGCCTGCACACCCTCCTCCTTTATATCTGCAGGTCAGGTCACGTCAGATCTGGGAAGGGGGAGTGGCCTACAACGGTGGCTTGGGACAACAGTGGACTGACACATCATCCTTCCCTTTGTACGTTTTCTTCTTTCATATTTTGTTCAACACTTTGTCGTTAGAAAATATATTAAACAGTTTCTACGTGATAAACTGACCTATAAAAATGAATACCTCCATCTTGTACATTAATTTTCTCTGCCTTCTACGTATTATGTATGACCTTAGACATTTCGGGTACGGTAACCTACATTTCAGAAATTATCAGTTGCAGATAAATTCCTAGTTGTCTAAATTTTGTTTATTTGTCAAGGATTGCATTATATTTACAGAAGATAGCAAGAAAATAGATGAGGGAGCTTAAACAGGTAAGACAAATTAATATAGTTTTTCCTAAGTAGAATAGTCACATGATATTATATGTTGGATTATAATTAGAATAGAAACTTCACCAAAAGTATTGCCTGCAGTGATGTGGGCTGGTTATTTAAAGGTTTGTGCTCCCCTTCGGTCCCAGCTACTCTCTTTTAATTGTTCATCTGTCCCTCGTTTCCCTATCATTGGTTGGTGTTTGTTGTCCCACCTCCCCATCACCTTCACCCTCGTCCTACAGTGTCTTTCAGGCCTAGGGAGGTCGTCTTTCATTTTCATATCAGTCAATCTATTCTTCAATGTCCCTCTTTTCCTTCTATTTAACCTTCATACTAGCAGAATAAATTAATAATGAATGTGGAGTACTAATAGATTCTTATTTTATCAGTATTTAAGTTATATAGTTTGTGCATATTTTGTTTTTCTTTGCTTACATATAATTTGCATTTATTTTATAAGACATTTTATTATGATTTAGTTACTTCGTGATTATTGTATTATTGCCACGACTAATAATGTTGATTGTTATAATCATAACCTGGGATCCTGACAATTCATTTAGTTATTAGTATTACAGAACATTTGTTATTATATTTATATTTCATTTGTGATATTTTTCCGTAACCTGTTATTTAGTAATGTATGTTCTCTGGTAATTTGTGTTAACTGAGTCTTATCGTAAATATATTCACTAAACGTCTTTTGCATTTTTTTTAAAGAGCGTGTGTATATATTTCAATTAGTGAGACGTACCTGTCGTTATTATTGTAAGTATGCATATTTTGTCTTGGTTATGTTGCTATCTTTGAGTATTATAGCTATTCACATTGTTCTTGTTTCTTGCTTCCGTCATCACCAACGATAATTACTAGAAAAATTAAATCGCATTAACCTTCTGATCTGATCTGACCTGATCTCACCTCACGTGTTTCTGTCCAAGCATTACCCACCCTTTCTTGACTGTTAGAAACTTTAACATTATATTTATTGATTTAGTCATATTGTGGTGGGAGTGTATTGGTCTTTGTGTTCCCCAAGTGAGTTATGTTTATATGTATGTGTGTGTGTGTGTGTTTTTTTTTTTTTTTTTTTTTATATGTTCCCACACTTCACATAGACTTCATCAAGCCCGTTCCCGCGTGGTTTGGTTTTGTAGACTATAGAGTGTCCTTGGGAAGATACAGCCTCATTATCTCACCTCACCTCACCCACGGTACACCTATACTTCACCTCACCTCACCCTCGACATACCTGTACCTCACCTCACCCTCGGCATACCTGTACCTCACCTCACCCTCGGTATACTTGTACTTCATCTCACCTCACCCTCGACATACCTGTACCTCACCTCACCCTCGGCATACCTGTACCTCACCTCACCTCACCCTCGGCATACCTGTACCTTACCTCACCATCGGCCTGCAACTACCTCACCTCACCCTCGGTATACATGTACCTCACCTCACCCTCGGTATACCTGTACTTCATCTCACCTCACCCTCGACATACCTGTACCTCATCTCACTCTCGACATACCTGTACCTCACCTCACCCTCGTCATACCTGTACCTCACCTCACCCTCGGTATACATGCATGTACCTCACCCTCGGTATACTTGTACCTCACCTCACCCTCGGCATACCTGTACCTTTCCTCACCTCACCCTCGGCATACCTGTACCTTACCTCACCATCGGCCTGCCACTACCTCACCTCACCCTCGACATACCTGTACCTCACCCTCGGTATACATGTACCTCACCTCACCCTCGGTATACCTGTACCTCACCTCACCCACGGCATACCTTTACCTCACCTCACCCTCGGCATACCTGTACCTCACCTCACCCTCGGCATACCTGTACCTTACCTCAGCATCGGCCTGCCACTACCTCACCTCACCCTCGGTCTGCCACTACCTCACCTCACCTTCGACATACCTGTACCTCACCTCACTCTCGACATACATGTACCTCACCTCACCCTCGGTATACCTGTATCTCACCCTCGGTATACCTGTACCTCACCTCACCCTCGGTATACCTGTACCTCACCTCACCCTCAGTATACCTGTACCTCACCTCACCCTCGGCCTGCCACTACCTCACCTCACCCTCGACATACCTGTACCTCACCTCACCCTCGGTATACCTGTACCTCACCTCACCCACGGTATACATGTACCTCACCTCACCCTCGGTATACCTGTACCTCACCTCACCCTCGACCTGCCACTACCTCACTTCACCCTCGGTTGCCTCTACATCACCTCAAACTTGGTGTATACAATTGTAGTAGAACTGTCTGTTCCATTATTTATACTTCATAATGTACACCCAGAAGTAAAAGTTTCTAGGCAGGGTTGGCCCCTTACTACCCCTACCCCAGTCAATAATGACGGCGTGGGGGATTTCTCTCCATTCCTCCCTGCTACCCCTCTCACTGGAGAGACTAAACGAGGGTGATGAGACTAAACTAGCAGCCTCTCCCTCTCATCCCCACTACTCCACGCAGGAAGGAAAACTCCGATTCAAAACACTGTAGCTCTACGAGTTCAGAAATGAATACTTTTTAAACGAGGCTAAAAGTCACTTAATTATCAATGAATAAATGTATAAAGAGGGTTATATTTCTATGTAAATCTAAACTATCTAATGCATATCTGTAGCGCACACACACAACTTTTATTGTATTCAATTTATGGCTGCGAATATCTGAGGTTGAATTTAAGTGTAAATATAATTACACGAACTTTTCTACTTATATTTAAAATATTATAATCCTTGCAGCCACACACAATATTCTTATTGCATGTTGAGGTTTCAACTTCTACACTGTATTTTACAAGAATGTTGTGGGTAAGTGAAATGTATTCTCGACTCAGATAATTACTATGAGGGTCGAGTATGTTCAATCTGTTTGATGCATTTTCGATAATATCATAATCATTGCTGATGTTCTTAAGGGACCCTGTGATGTAGTAAGAAAATTGGAGGTAATGAGTCCTTCAAATATTGCCACGAAACGCCAACTATATGGAAGGAGTTTGTTTCGTGGCATGGTCAGGAGGAATCAGAAGCCTCTGTCTGACCTTCATACACCATCACAGGGTCCTTAAGGGGAGATTCTGTTGTTGGAAAATTTGGAAGGCTACTGATTCCTCCCAACTATACCAGAGAACAGACTCCCTCATTGGTACTAATAGGGGATCTGTTTCGTAACATAGTTTGGAGAAAATCAAAGACCTTCAAAATCACCAACAACAAAAGAATAATCCCCCTTAAGGGAAATTAGAGACTACTGAATCCTACTAAATGTAGGATTCAGTCAAGGGGCCCATCAATCAAACCTCCTTATCAACTTCCACCAAATATATTGTAGATAACAGTGATAAGAACACCTCAACCACTAACAGATAAAAAAACAGCAGCAGCGGTGGTGGGTGGGGGTGGTGATATTAGAAGGAAAATGGGGGGGGGAGGAGGTGACGGTCATGATAAAGGGTCAAGCCATTGTGGGTCAGATTAGGTCATTCGTATCTCAAGATGGTGTCTCTTCCTGTGTGTCTCGTCGTCATGGTAAGCCCAAATTATCAGTACCAGGGATTATTGCTGCTGCTGCCTTTTAAATGTTAATTAAAGAAAAAAAATTCTCTTTAACATTTTTTTTTCTTTAACATTAAAAAAGCAGCAGCAATAATCCCTGGTACTGATCATTTTGTCTTACCATGACAACGAAACACCTGACTATGACACGGAACAAGCCATTTTCATTATAGTGTGTGTTTCGTGGCAATGTTTGAAGGACTCTGTAACCTCCAATTTTGTGCCTACATCACGGGGTTCCTTAATCATTCCAGTGGTGTAGTAACCAGCCATTAGTGGTCCAGGGAGACATAATTATATACAACAACATTCTTGGTGTACGATGACTTTGTAGTGTGTCTATGGTGTCATCGTACCTGTACCATGACATAGTCAACACCATCAATGTTCTTGCATATGGCCCATAGTCATAATGTCTCATCAACTCAATAGAGTTAAACAGTAGCAGTCTTATAAATGACTTTATTAATAATTTTGTAATGAATAATTCCTATATGATAAATGAGTTAGTAATGATTGGTATCTTTAATGTTATGTACACAGTGTTTATACGAACTGTACATAAATACATTGATATACTGTATAATAATATTATAGTGTACAGTATATTGATGTATATATAAATATATATAGTACAGTACACACACGTATGTACAACTCACAAATTGTACTAGTCATCAATTACTATGTTGGTACAAATCATATCCAGGGTTGATAGATGTATATTGACTTTATTCACTGATAATTTCTACATAACATAGGAACACAATAAACCAAATATAGTTAGTGAGTCTGATATTTATTCCATCGGTGAACACGTGAAATATAATTTAACAATGCTATTCAGCCTTACTCTATAAGTGAAAATATATACAGAATGTAAAACAAATGAGTGAAATTACTATGAATTTACGAAATGAAAATACCAGAATGGTTTATTATTAATTGTTCGACATAAATTGACAACTCATTAATGTTCAATATAAAACATATAAAATGATGCGTTAAGGTTCAAACCCAGACTGGTAAAAATGATTCCTATTACAGATCAAATGTGATATATTCAATAATAGCCATTAATAATACAATTGTGGCTTTGTAAATCAGATAAACAAATAATTATGGTTGATGTGATTCCACTTGAGGAGTCTTGGGGCTTGTTGGTGTGTCAGGGGAGGATTGCGATGCCCTCCATACTTGAATCTCGTGTTGTAGGTCTGGGAGGCGACAGAAGGAGTCGTCGTCATGGTGGAGGGGTGTACGAGTGAAGGGACACAGTGATGGCTCCTGCAGCAACAGGTACAACAACGTCGCCTCGTCTACAGTTACTTGGGATGTCTTTAACAACACCGGTGCTTCCATCACCGAGAACGTCAGTGAGTCCACGAACCTGAAACACAAAACCACAGTTTAAAAACATAAGCCATATGAATAAAGATATCAACAATGTTCACTACTAAGGAATTCACATTGTCTAGGTTAAAGAATACCGTTCATATCAAATGTCTCACCAATTTTCACATATTAAACTTCATCTAATGTGATTATAATATTAAATTTGCACTAATGTTTTGTCGTTACTATATAGTATAGTTTGGCTCTCTCTTTGCGTTATTATCAATCCTGAATATTAAATTCACTAAGAAAACTCATGCTTGATAAATAATAAATTGTACAGCATAGAATGGACATTAAAGTACATTGTCATAATCAGGATAGAGAATGCAATTATTTAATATAAACTCCTTACCTCTCAGGACAGTTGATCGTCGTATCATCGTCAATGGCCTCAGGGAGGAACTGTAGAGGGATGCCCATTCTGTAGGTGTGTTGACTTATTCTGTCCAGTTCCTCACCGTGGTCCTTCCGTAGCGTTGACACTAGAGACTGTAATCTTGGACACGTTATGACCACCTTTAGGATGTGGTCTACAGTGTCTACCATTTTCATACAACTGTATATATAGGTTCTGAGGGAAGGGATCATATCCACGATGGAGGTGGTAATCTTAATAAGAGCCACAGCAGCAACTTGGAGAAGGCCACGACAACTGAAGGTCTCGATGCTCCTCGAAGAGAAAACAAATATTGCCAGTAAAACTAAGGAGGACTCTAGCACCAGCAAGGCGTCTGAAGCCCTTAGCCATCCAACAGCCAGCCTCTTCTTAGCAACCTCAGTTCTAGCAGTCACCAGCTCTACCACTCTGTTCAGCCACCTTGCCTCACCACCCACTGATAACGTCTCCATCTGGATAAGAGCTTTCTTGTAGATTTCATTGAGATGTTCACCTTTACTCAGCTTACACATAACATCAAACCAAGGCACTTCAAGACTTGGTACTCCTGCATTAGGGACAAGATGTTCGTCAGCATCCAGGTACACAGACAACTGCATCAGTCCTGATAGTACACTTTTACCCTCATTTGCTTCAAACTGTTCCCATGTACTGATGATGGTCAGCAAGTCAAGGCGAATGTTATAATTAGGGCAGAAATCTGCATCACTGAACACTGTCAAAATCCATTGTTTCAAAGGATTGGAAGTAAACACGTTCTTTATAAAAATGGGGTCACCACCTCTCACGTGAGTGATGACAACTTGCACTGCATCCTCCCAGAGGCCTGTCACCCTCACACCTTGACGTGCCATACACAGAGTTGCACTTCTTGCCAGTATTAGTCTTTTCATAGGCATAGTTTCTGGAGAGAGTTCATTCTTCATACGCAATCCTTCCCATCCTAATTCCAAAGCTTTCAACACATCTTGGGCACTCAAACTTGTCCTGAATAAGTCTAATATAGAACGCACTATATCCCAGTAGGTGAGTGTATCACTCTCACCATGAGTACTGAGAATATCTAAATTTTGACGAGCCACAGCCAAAACACTGGGTGTAGAATCGTTAATTTGGTCCTCCATTGGTATCACTCTTGATGAGACACTCAGTACAACTTTGTGGAAGGTGTTGTGGTGATAGACTGTCCTGAAGCCTGCACACCCGCCTCCTTTATATCTGCAGGTCAGGTCACGTCAGATCTGGGAAGGGGGAGTGGCCTACAACGGTGGCTTGGGACAACAGTGGACTGACACATCATCCTTCCCTTTGTACGTTTTCTTCTTTCATATTTTGTTTAACACTTTGTCGTTATGAAATATATTAAACAGTTTCTACGTGATAAACTGACCTATAAAAATGAATACCTCCATCTTGTACACTAATTTTCTCTCCCTTCTACGTATTATGTATGACCTTAGACATTTCGGGTATGGTATCCTACATTTAGGAAATTATCAGTTGCAGATAAATTCCTAGTTGTCTAAATTTTGTTTATTATGTCAAGGATTGCATTATATTTACAGAAGATAGCAAAAAAATATATGAGGGAGCTGGAACAGGTAAGACAAATTAATATAGTTTTTCCTAAGCAGAATAGTCACATGATATTATATGTTGGATTATAATTAGAATAGAAACTTCACCAAAAGTATTGCCTGCAGTGATGTGGGCTGTTTATTTAAAGGTTTGTGCTCCCCTTCGGTCCCAGCTACTCTCTTTTAATTGTTCATCTGTCCCTCGTTTCCCTATCATTGGTTGGTGTTTGTTGTCCCACCTCCCCATCACCTTCACCCTCGTCCTACAGTGTCTTTCAGGCCTAGGGAGGTCGTCTTTCATTTTCATATCAGTCAATCTATTCTTCAATGTCCCTCTTTTCCTTCTATTTAACCTTCATACTAGCAGAATAAATTAATAATGAATGTGGAGTATTAATAGATTCTTATTTTATCAGTATTTAAGTTATATAGTTTGTGCATATTTTGTTTTTCTTTGCTTACATATAATTTACATTTATTTTATAAGACATTTTATTATGATTTAGTTACTTTGTGATTATTGTATTATTACCAAGACTAATAATGTTGATTGTTATAATCATAACCTGGGATCCTGACAATTCATTTAGTTATTAGTATTACAGAACATTTGTTATTATATTTATATTTCATTTGTGATATTTTTCCGTAACCTGTTATTTAGTAATGTATGTTCTCTGGTAATTTGTGTTAACTGAGTCTAATCGTAAATATATTCACTAAACGTCTTTTGCATTTTTTTTAAAGAGCGTGTGTATATATTTCAATTAGTGAGACGTACCTGTCGTTATTATTGTAAGTATGCATATTTTGTCTTGGTTATGTTGCTATCTTTGAGTATTATAGCTATTCACATTGTTCTTGTTTCTTGCTTCCGTCATCACCAACGATAATTACTCGAAAAATTAACTCGCATTAACCTTCTGATCTGATCTGATCTCACCTCACGTGTTTCTGTCCAAGCATTACCCACCCTTTCTTGACTGTTAGAAACTTTAACATTATAATTATAGATTTAGTCATATTGTTGTGGGAGTGTATTGGTCTTTGTGTTCCCCAAGTGAGTTATATTTATATGTATGTGTGTGTGTTTTTTTTTTTTTTTTTTTATATGTTCCCACACTGGACATAGACTTCATCAAGCCTGTTTCCGTGTGGTTTGGTTTTGTAGACTATAGAGTGTCCTTGGGAAGTTACCGCCTCATTATCTCACCTCACCTCACCCACGGTATACCTGTACTTCATCTCACCTCACCCTCGACATACCTGTACCTCACCTCACCCTCGGCATACCTGTACCTCACCTCACCTCACCCTCGGCATACCTGTACCTTACCTCACCATCGGCCTGCAACTACCTCACCTCACCCTCGGTATACATGTACCTAACCTCACCCTCGGTATACCTGTACCTCACCTCACCCTCGGTATACCTGTACCTCACCCACGGTATACCTGTACTTCATCTCACCTCACCCTCGACATACCTGTACCTCACCTCACCCTCGACATACCTTTACCTCACCTCACCCTCGGCATACCTGTACCTCACCTCACCCTCGGCATACCTGTACCTTACCTCACCATCGGCCGGCCACTACCTCACCTCACCCTCGGCCTGCCATTACCTCACCTCACCTTCGACATACCTGTACCTCACCCTCGACATACATGTACCTCACCTCACCCTCGGTATACCTGTACCTTTCCTCACCCTCGGTATACCTGTACCTCACCTCACCCTCGGTATACCTGTACCTCACCTCACCCTCGGTATACATGTACCTCACCTCACCTTCGGTATACCTGTACCTCACCTCACCCTCGGTATACCTGTACCTCACCTCACCCTCGGCATACCTGTACCTCACCTCACCCTCGGCATACCTGTACCTCACCTCACCCTCGGCATACCTGTACCTTACCTCACCATCGGCCGGCCACTACCTCACCTCACCCTCGGCCTGCCACTACCTCACCTTCCACATACCTGTACCTCACCTTACTCTCGACATACATGTACCTCACCTCACCCTCGGTATACCTGTACCTCACCTCACCCTCGGTATACATGTACCTCACCTCACCCTCGGTATACCTGTACCTCACCTCACCCTCGGCCTGCCACTACCTCACTTCACCCTGGGTTGTCTCTACATCACCTCAAACTTGGTGTATACAATTGTAGTAGAACTGTCTGTTCCATTATTTATACTTCATAATGTACACCCAGAAGTAAAAGTTTCTAGGCAGGGTTGGCCCCTTACTACCCCTACCCCAGTCAATAATGACGGGGTGGGGGATTTCTCTCCATTCCTCCCTGCTACCCCTCTCACTGGAGAGACTAAACGAGGGTGATGAGACTAAACTAGCAGCCTCTCCCTCTCATCCCCACTACTCCACGCAGGAAGGAAAACTCCGATTCAAAACACTGTAGCTCTACGAGTTCAGAAATGAATACTTTCTAAACGAGGCTATAAGTCACTTAATTATCAATGAATAAATGTATAAAGAGGGTTATACTTCTATGTAAATCTAAACTATCTAATGCATATCTGTAGCGCACACACACAACTTTTATTGTATTCAATTTATGGCTGCTAATATCTGAGGTTGAATTTAAGTGTAAATATAATTACACGAACTTTTCTACTTATATTTAAAATATTATAATCCTTGCAGCCACTCACAATATTCTTATTGCATGTTGAGGTTTTAACTTCTACACTGTATTTTACAAGAATGTTGTGGGTAAGTGTAATGTATTCTCGACTCAGATAATTACTATGAGGGTCTGTTTGATGCATTTTCGATAATATCATAATCATTGCTGATGTTCTTAAGGGACCCTGTGATGTAGTAAGAAAATTGGAGGTAATGAGTCCTTCAAATATTGCCACGAAACGCCAACTATATGGAAGGAGTTTGTTTCGTGGCATGGTCAGGAGGAATCAGAAGCCTCTGTCTGACCTTCATACACGATCACAGGGTCCTTAAGGGGAGATTCTGTTGTTGGAAAATTTGGAAGGCTACTGATTCCTCCCAACTATACCAGAGAACAGACTCCCTCATTGGTACTAATAGGGGATCTGTTTCATGGCATAGTTTGGAGGAAATCAAAGACCTTCAAAATCACCAACAACAAAAGAATAATGCCTTAAGGGAAATTCAAATTCAAATTGTTTATTTCCATGATACATGGTTATTCTCGTAAGCATACATGTGATTATTGCAATATGAACATTTGACAAAGTAAATTCAGCAAGAGATTATAAGAAGGGCAAACTTATAATATAATATCAATACATAGATTAAATAGATAAAGGGGAAAACGAATTGTGTTATAATACATGAACATTTAAAATAATACAGATAATTAAACCTGTGTCATAAAAAGTAGCCTTTTAAGCCCAGACTTAAAACCTTGTAGGCTTCCTGAGTTAGTAATATGATTTGGCAGTTCGTTCCAAGCTCTAGGTCCACATACAGCGGTGGCCCTAGCGCCAGAGTCTGTTGCAGTTCTTGGCACAAACAAGTTATCATTCTGCCTTGTTATGCTACCTGTATTCGCCCTAACTGTTGAAAAATTTATGTACCATTCTGGATACATTCCATTGACAGCTTTGTACATAGTGGTGCATTTATCAAATTTATATTTGTTTTTTACTGCCAGCCATTCCAATTCTTTTAAAATGAGTGTTACATGGTCATATTTCCTCACTCCTCCTATTGCCACTTTTGCAGCAAAATTTTGTATTTTCTGCACACTATGAAGAAGAGTTTTGCTAGTATTTCCCCATACACTAATACAATAATTAATTATACTAAGGACCACAGATTGCACTATAATTTTTCGAGTGGGTTTGTCAAAGTTCTCACTTATCCTATTGATGTACATCAATATTCCCATTGCTTTCTTACTTAGTTCTGCAATATGTACATCAAAAAGCATATATCTGTCAAAGTGTACCCCTAAATTCTTGACATGAGCGCTCGGGTATATATGTACACCATCACAATTAAAATAGATGTCTGGTGGTATGTGTGATAGTAGTTGTCTATTCACAATTAATATGCATTCAGTTTTTTTGGGATTTAGTAGAAGTGCATTAGTTAGGAAATAGAGCTTTATGGTATGCAATGCAGCTTCAGTGTTGGAGATGAGATCATTAAGGTTATCCAGAGTATCAGCTTGTAAAATTTGAGTGTCATCCGCATATTGTGTCAGTGAACATCCATTTACACTCATAGCGAGGTCATTGACATATATAGTGAATAAAATGGGGCCAAGAATTGAACCCTGAGGGACCCCATAGCTAACATTTAAATTCTCTGATAATGTTTTGTTTATACGAACGGACTGTGACCTATTTTGAAGGTAGCTCGATAACCAAAATTTATCAATGTTAAGCTTGGCACATTTATTTAATAGGTTATCGTGGTTGACACTATCAAAGGCCTTTGACAGATCACATAGAGTGAAACTTTCTTCAAATCCATATTAGTAAATAATTTGTCCTTAACAACTGTGAGAGCAGTCTCTGTGGACAGTCTTGGTCGAAATCCGTGCTGTGTGTTAGACAAAAGTTTATTGATCTCCAAGAAATGCGTGAGCTGGCCAGTAACTACTTTCTCAATTATTTTCGATAAAATTGGTAGGAGGGAAATGGGTCTATAATTATTCAAATCATTAGGATCACCCTTTTTAAAGAGTGGAACAACAATAGCATGCTTCCAAGAAGAAGGGAAAACACCAGTAACAATGGAAGTATTAATAATGCAAGTTAGATAAAATGCAATAATGTACAGGGAATCCTTAATAAATTTCAATGAAATATCATCACAACCTACTGAGCTGGTTACATTAAGACATTTTACGGTTAAAATAATGGTTTCAGTGTCTACAGGCTGAGGTCTAAAAACATTAGTATCAAATATAATAAAATTTCCGTCATTCGAATTACATGCATCTACTTTAGCATTTTCGTCATTAAAATAAGATACATTTTCACCATGGAGGAGTTCTTGAGTTTTCCTATACGTGTTTCTCCCAACATTTGCAAAGTGAGTATTAAAATCATTGGCTTTAGTAACCTCGTCATCAAAGTATAAATCACAAGCATTATTTTTTTTTTTTTTTTTTTTTTTACATTTGGGAACAATTTTTCTGATAGCTTTCCAAGTCTCATTAACATTACCCCTATTCTCATGAAACTTATTGTGGTAATATGCGGCATTACTTTCTGCAATGAGAGTTTTTACTTGTTTTTTCTCGTGCTTATATTGTTCCTGTAGTACAGTGTTATGTCTATCAGACTTTAATATTTTATTAGTGTAATCTCTAGTTTTCATGGCCTCTTGCAAACGTTCATTCATCCATGGTGCAAATGGTCTCCTAATTTGCTTAGTTACATAGGGAGCACAAGCATCCAGACACGTCACAAAATGTAAAGTAAAAATTTCTACCTGCTTATTCACATCGTCTGTATTTAAAATCATATTAAAATTTTCAGATTTTTCAAGTAGTTTTAAGCAGAAGTCCTCTTTTTTATATCCACCAAGGTGGCGAAAAGTTTTGATTACAGGTATTCTCTTAGGTTTACTAATATCTATGGTGATGCCAATGAGATCATGATCCGCTATCTCTTGTGGTTCAACATCACAGGTAAGCACAGTACTGGGCTTATTAGTGATGACAAGATCTAATAATGTTGAGGACGTAGGCGTAATTCTAGTTGGTTTATTGACCAACTGTGTCAGTTTGTTGCTCTTTATAAGCTTAGTCAATTTATTATCCTTAGCAAGTAAGTTGTCATTAAAGTCACCAAGAATATACAGTGTCTTATTTTTCAAACAAAGTTCTTTAAAAATGTTTTGTATGTATTCAAAAGCGACCACAGGGGCCTTAGGATGTCGGTACATACACCCTATAATAATAGCTGGTATCTTCCGACACTGTATGGTTACCCATACGTCCTCAATTCCCTCCTGCTTTGGAACATTTAAGTTGATTACATTAACAGTTAAAAAATCCTTTGTGTACATACAAACACCACCACCACGTCCCTTGTCACAACGAAAAATCTTATATCCAGATATCTTCACGTAATCATCCAAGAGATTGGGAAAGAGCCATGATTCACTTACACATAATATATCAGTATTTCTTTTCTTCATTAATAATCTCACTTCATCTATACTCCCCAAAAGTGACTGTGCATTTATGTGTACTATTGTCAACGAATTTCCATTATTCTGAACACCGGCTAATACTTCTTTGCCATCGTCCTATGCGTTATAATACTGGCAGAGTCGGTTTTTGTGACCTAAGCGTTGGCAAATGCTGCATAACAGTTTGTGATCAAATCTACAAGCAGCTTGTACATGATTAAATTCACCGCATTTGTAACACCCGACTTTTCTTCTTTCAAAATTGGAGACTATCAGTCAATCATTCAGTCAAGGGGCCCATCAATCAAACCTCCTTATCAACTTCCACCAAATATATTGTAGATAACAGTGATAAGAACACCTCAACCACTAACAGATAAAAAAACAGCAGCAGCGGTGGTGGGTGGGGGTGGTGATATTAGAAGGAAAATGGGGGGGAAGGAGGTGACGGTCATGATAAAAGGTCAAGCCATTGTGGGTCAGATTAGGTCATTCGTATCTCAAAATGGTGTCTCTTCCTGTGTGTCTCGTCGTCATGGTAAGCAAAAATGATCAGTACCAGCGATTATTGCTGCTGCTGCTTTTTAAAATGTTAATTAAAGAGAAAAAAAATCACTTTTTAACATTAAAAAAGCAGCAGCAATAACCCCTGGTACTGATCATTTTGTCTTACCATGACAACGAAACACCTGACTATGACACGGAACAAGCCATTTTCATTATAGGAAATTTGGTGGCTTCTGATTCCTCCTGACTATGACACGGAAAAAGCCATTTTCATTATAGTGTGTGTTTCGTGGCAATGTTTGAAGGACTCTGTAACCTCCAATTTTGTGCCTACATCACGGTGTTCCTTAATCTTTCCAGTGGTGTAGTAACCAGCCATCAGTGGTCCAGGGAGACATAATTATATACAACAACATTCTTGGTGTACGATGACTTTGTAGTGTGTCTATGGTGTCATCGTACCTGTACCATGCCATAGTCAACACCATCAATGTTCTTGCATATGGCCCATAGTCATAATGTCTCATCAACTCAATAGAGTTAAACAGTAGCAGTCTTATAAATTACTTTATTAATCATTTTGTAATGAATAATTCCTATATGATAAATGAGTTAGTAATGATTGGTATCTTTAATGTTATGTACACAGTGTTTATACGAACTGTACATAAATACATTGATATGCTGTACAATAATATTATAGTGTACAGTATATTGATGTATATATAAATATATATAGTACAGTACACACACGTATGTACAACTCACAAATTGTACTAGTCATCAATTACTATGTTGGTACAAATCATATCCAGGGTTGATAGATGTATATTGACTTTATTCACTGATAATTTCTACATAACATAGGAACACAATAAACCAAATATAGTTAGTGAGTCTGATATTTATTCCATCGGTGAACACGTGAAATGATTTAACAATGCTATTCAGCCTTACTCTATAAGTGAAAATATATACAGAATGTAAAACAAATGAGTGAAATTACTATGAATTTACTAAATGAAAATACCAGAATGGTTTATTATTAATTGTTCGACATAACTTGACAACTCATTAATGTTCAATATAAAACACATATAAAATAATGCGTTAAGGTTCAAACCCAGACTGGTAAAAATGATTCCTATTACAGATCAAATGTGATATATTCAATAATAGCCATTAATAATACGATTGTGGCTTTGTAAATCAGATAAACAAATAATTATGGTTGATGTGATTCCACTTGAGGAGTCTTGGGGCTTGTTGGTGTGTCAGGGGAGGATTGCGATGCCCTCCATACTTGAATCTCGTGTTGTAGGTCTGGGAGGCGACAGAAGGAGTCGTCGTCATGGTGGAGGGGTGTACGAGTGAAGGGACACAGTGATGGCTCCTGCAGCAACAGGTACAACAACGTCGCCTCGTCGACAGTTACTTGGGATGTCTTTAACAACACCGGTGCTTCCATCACCGAGAACGTCAGTGAGTCCACGAACCTGAAACACAAAACCACAGTTTAAAAACATAAGCCATATGAATAAAAATATCAACAATGTTCACTACTAAGGAATTCGCATTGTCTAGGTTAAAGAATACCGTTCATATCAAATGTCTCGCCAATTTTCACATATTAAACTTCATCTAATGTGATTATAATATTAAATTTGCACTAATGTTTTGTCGTTACTATATAGTATAGTTTGGCTCTCTCTTTGCGTTATTATCAATCCTGAATATTAAATTCACTAAGAAAACTCATGCTGGATAAATAATAAATTGTACAGCATAGAATGGACATTAAAGTACATTGTCATAATCAGGATAGAGAAGGCAATTATTTAATATAAACTCCTTACCTCTCAGGACAGTTGATCGTCGTATCATCGTCAATGGCCTCAGGGAGGAACTGTAGAGGGATGCCCATTCTGTAGGTGTGTTGACTTATTCGGTCCAGTTCCTCACCGTGGTCCTTCCGTAGCGTTGACACTAGAGACTGTAATCTTGGACACGTTATGACCACCTTTAGGATGTGGTCTACAGTGTGTACCATTTTCATACAACGGTATATATAGGTTCTGAGGGAAGGGATCATATCCACGATGGAGGTGGTAATCTTAATAAGAGCCACAGCAGCAACTTGGAGAAGGCCACGACAACTGAAGGTCTCGATGCTCCTCGAAGAGAAAATAAATATTGCCAGTAAAACTAAGGAGGACTCTAGCACCAGCAAGGCGTCTGAAGCCCTTAGCCATCCAACAGCCAGCCTCTTCTTAGCAACGTCAGTTCTAGCAGACACCAGCTCTACCACTCTGTTCAGCCACCTTGCCTCACCACCCACTGATAACGTCTCCATCTGGATAAGAGCTTTCTTGTAGATTTCATTAAGATGATCACCTTTACTCAGCTTACACATAACATCAAACCAAGGCACTTCAAGACTTGGTACTCCTGCGTTAGGGACAAGATGTTCGTCAGCATCCAGGTACACAGACAACTGCATCAGTCCTGATAGTACACTTTTACCCTCATTTGCTTCAAACTGTTCCCATGTACTGATGATGGTCAGCAAGTCAAGGCGAATGTTATAATTAGGGCAGAAATCTGCATCACTGAACACCGTCAAAATCCATTGTTTCAAAGGATTGGAAGTAAAAACGTTCTTTATAAAAATGGGGTCACCACCTCTCACGTGAGTGATGACAACCTGCACTGCATCCTCCCAGAGGCCTGTCACCCTCACACCTTGACGTGCCATACACAGAGTTGCACTTCTTGCCAGTATTAGTCTTTTCATAGGCATAGTTTCTGGAGAGAGTTCATTCTTCATACGCAATCCTTCCCATCCTAATTCCAAAGCTTTCAACACATCTTGGGCACTCAAACTTGTCCTGAATAAGTCTAATATAGAACGCACTATATCCCAGTAGGTGAGTGTATCACTCTCACCATGAGTACTGAGAATATCTAAATTTTGACGAGCCACAGCCAAAACACTGGGTGTAGAATCGTTAATTTGGTCCTCCATTGGTATCACTCTTGATGAGACACTCAGTACAACTTTGTGGAAGGTGTTGTGGTGATAGACTGTCCTGAAGCCTGCACACCCGCCTCCTTTATATCTGCAGGTCAGGTCACGTCAGATCTGGGAAGGGGGAGTGGCCTACAACGGTGGCTTGGGACAACAGTGGACTGACACATCATCCTTCCCTTTGTACGTTTTCTTCTTTCATCTTTTCTTTAACACTTTGTCGTTATGAAATATATTAAACAGTTTCTACGTGATAAACTGACCTATAAAAATGAATACCTCCATCTTGTACATTAATTTTCTCTCCCTTCAACGTATTATGTATGACCTTAGACATTTCGGAAATTATCAGTTGCAGATAAATTCCTAGTTTTCTAAATTTTGTTTATTATGTCAAGGATTGCATTATATTTACAGAAGATAGCAAAAAAATATATGAGGGAGCTTGAACAGGTAAGACAAATTAATATAGTTTTTCCTAAGCAGAATAGTCACATGATATTATATGTTGGATTATAATTAGAATGGAAACTTCACCAAAAGTATTGCCTGCAGTGATGTGGGCTGTTTATTTAAAGGTTTGTGCTCCCCTTCAGTCCCAGATACTCTCTTTTAATTGTTCATCTGTCCCTCGTTTCCCTATCATTGGTTGGTGTTTGTTGTCCCACCTCCCCATCACCTTCACCCTCGTCCTACAGTGTCTTTCAGGCCTAGGGAGGTCGTCTTTCATTTTCATATCAGTCAATCTATTCTTCAATGTCCCTCTTTTCCTTCTATTTAACCTTCATACTAGCAGAATAAATTAATAATGAATGTGGAGTACTAATAGATTCTTATTTTATCAGTATTTAAGTTATATAGTTTGTGCATATTTTGTTTTTCTTTGCTTACATATAATTTACATTTATTTTATAAGACATTTTATTATGATTTAGTTACTTTGTGATTATTGTATTATTGCCACGACTAATAATGTTGATTGTTATAATCATAACCTGGGATCCTGACAATTCATTTAGTTATTAGTATTACAGAACATTTGTTATTATATTTATATTTCATTTGCGATATTTTTCCGTAACCTGTTATTTAGTAATGTATGTTCTCTGGTAACTTGTGTTAACTGAGTCTTATCATAAATATATTCACTAAACGTCTTTTGCATTTTTTTTTAAAGAGCGTGTGTATATATTTCAATTAGTGAGACGTACCTGTCATTATTATTGTAAGTATGCATATTTTGCCGTGGTTATGTTGCTATCTTTGAGTATTAAAGCTATTCACATTGTCCTTGTTTCTTGCTTCCGTCATCACCAACGATAATTACTAGAAAAATTAACTCGTATTAACCTTCTGATCTGATCTGATCTCACCTCACGTGTTTTTGTCCTAGCATTACCCACCCTTTCTTGACTGTTAGAAACTTTAACATTATAATTATAGATTTAGTCATATTGTGGTGGGAGTGTATTGGTCTTTGTGTTCCCCTAGTGACTTATTTTTATATGTGTGTGTGTGTGTTTTTTTTTTTTTGTTTTTTTTTATGTTCCCACACTGGACATAGACTTCATCAAGCCCGTTTCCATGTGGTTTGGTTTTGTAGACTATAGAGTGTCCTTGGGAAGTTACCGCCTCATTATCTGACCTCACTTCACCCACTGTATACCTGTACTTCACCTCACCTCACCCACGGCATACCTGTACCTCACCTCACCCTCGGCATACCTGTACCTCACCTCACCCTCGACATACATGTACCTCACCTCACCCTCGGCTCTCCTTTACCTCACCTCACCCTCGGCATACCAGTACCTCACCTCACCCTCGACATACATGTACCTCACCTCACCCTCGACCTGCCACTACCTCACTTCTCCCTCGGTTGCCTCTACATCACCTCACACTTGGTGTATATGTTACAGTATAATCTTCAAAACAGTAAATTTGTAAATTTCCTAGAATTTTCAGTAAATTTACAAAGTGACTGTTTCAATCAGTAAATTTACAAAATTACTAAGATTTGTAGGAAATTTACAAATTTACTGATCGTTATCGATGAATCATTAAACATACACTATTGGGGTGAAAGCTGGTGTGCTAAAAGGGGGCTTTTCCCGAAATCAGTTTGATTTATGCCCTCAAAGACTGTTGAACAATGAGGATATCTGTCTTGACAAAGTAATTTCTTTGCGTTCCTCCGTCATAGCAGAATCAGCATCAGGTGGGCAAGGTTTCACAAAATGTAACTGTGTGCGTGGGGCAAAGAGATGCGGAACAAATAAATGTTCTTGTTTCAGAAACGACCTCAAGTGTAACTCCAAATGTCACTCCAGTCTGACATGTCCAAATATGTAGCCTAGTATGTTGACACTACCATAGTGTAAGCCAGCCACACACACACCCCCACACACACACACCCTTTATGTTCTTTTTAATCCTGTTTTATGAATAAATTAGATCATTATGTTCTTTTTAATCCTGTTTTGTGAATAAATTGGATCATTTGACTTGAGATGATGTTTGCTTCTGCTCGTTTGTGTAAAAAATCATAATAAAAAATTATTGGCTCCTGAAATTAGTATATTTGTAAATTTCCTACAAATTTTAGTAATTTTGTAAATCTACTGATTGAAACAGTCACTTTGTAAATTTTCTGGAAAATCAAGGAAATTTACAAATTTACTGTTTTGAAGATTTTACTGTAACATATACAATTGTAGTAGAACTGTCTGTTCCATTATTTATACTTCATAATGTACACCCAGAAGTAAAAGTTTCTAGGCAGGGTTGGCCCCTTACTACCCCTACCCCAGTCAATAATGACGGCGTGGGGGATTTCTCTCCATTCCTCCCTGCTACCCCTCTCACTGGAGAGACTAAACGAGGGTGATGAGACTAAACTAGCAGCCTCTCCCTCTCATCCCCACTACTCCACGCAGGAAGGAAAACTCCGATTCAAAACACTGTAGCTCTACGAGTTCAGAAATGAATACTTTCTAAACGAGGCTATAAGTCACTTAATTATCAATGAATAAATGTATAAAGAGGGTTATACTTCTATGTAAATCTAAACTATCTAATGCATATCTGTAGCGCACACACACAACTTTTATTGTATTCAATTTATGGCTGCTAATATCTGAGGTTGAATTTAAGTGTAAATATAATTACACGAACTTTTCTACTTATATTTAAAATATTATAATCCTTGCAGCCACACACAATATTCTTATTGCATGTTGAGGTTCCAACTTCTACACTGTATTTTACAAGAATGTTGTGGGTAAGTGTAATGTATTCTCGACTCAGATAATTACTATGAGGGTCTGTTTGATGCATTTTCGATAATATCATAATCATTGCTGATGTTCTTAAGGGACCCTGTGATGTAGTAAGAAAATTGGAGGTAATGAGTCCTTCAAATATTGCCACGAAACGCCAACTATATGGAAGGAGTTTGTTTCGTGGCATGGTCAGGAGGAATCAGAAGCCTCTGTCTGACCTTCATACACGATCACAGGGTCCTTAAGGGGAGATTCTGTTGTTGGAAAATTTGGAAGGCTACTGATTCCTCCCAACTATACCAGAGAACAGACTCCCTCATTGGTACTAATAGGGGATCTGTTTCATGGCATAGTTTGGAGGAAATCAAAGACCTTCAAAATCACCAACAACAAAAGAATAATCTCCCCTTAAGGCAAATTGGAGACTACTGATTCCTACTAAATGTAGGATTCAGTTAATCATTGACCTGTCAGTCAAGGGGCCCATCAATCAAACCTCCTTATCAACTTCCACCAAATATATTGTAGATAACAGTGATAAGAACACCTCAACCACTAACAGATAAAAAAAACAGCTGCACCGGTGGTGGGTAGTGATATTAGAAGGAAAATGGGGGGGAAGGAGGTGACGGTCATGATAAAAGGTCAAGCCATTGTGGGTCAGATTAGGTCATTCGTATCTCAAAATGGTGTCTCTTCCTGTGTGTCTCGTCGTCATGGTAAGCCAAAATGATCAGTACCAGCAATTATTGCTGCTGCTGCTTTTTTAATGTTAATTAAAGAAAAAAATTCTCTTTAACATTATTTTTTTTTCGTTAACATTAAAAAAGCAGCAGCAATAACCCCTGGTACTGATCATTTTGTCTTACCATGACGACGAAACACCTGACTATGACACGGAACAAGCCATTTTCATTAAAGGAAATTTGGTGGCTTCTGATTCCTCCTGACTATGACACGGAAGAAGCCATTTTCATTATAGTGTGTGTTTCGTGGCAATGTTTGAAGGACTCTGTAACCTCCAATTTTGTGCCTACATCACGGGGTTCCTTAATCATTCCAGTGGTGTAGTAACCAGCCATCAGTGGTCCAGGGAGATATAATTATATACAACAACATTCTTGGTGTACGATGACTTTGTAGTGTGTCTATGGTGTCATCGTACCTGTACCATGCCATAGTCAACACCATCAATGTTCTTGCATATGGCCCATAGTCATAATGTCTCATCAACTCAATAGAGTTAAACAGTAGCAGTCTTATAAATTACTTTATTAATAATTTTGTAATGAATAATTCCTATATGATAAATGAGTTAGTAATGATTGGTATCTTTAATGTTATGTACACAGTGTTTATACGAACTGTACATAAATACATTGATATACTGCACAATAATATTATAGTGTACAGTATATTGATGTATATATAAATATATATAGTACAGTACACACACGTATGTACAACTCACAAATTGTACTAGTCATCAATTACTATGTTGGTACAAATCATATCCAGGGTTGATAGATGTATATTGACTTTATTCACTGATAATTTCTACATAACATAGGAACACAATAAACCAAATATAGTTAGTGAGTCTGATATTTATTCCATCGGTGAACACGTGAAATGATTTAACAATGCTATTCAGCCTTACTCTATAAGTGAAAATATATACAGAATGTAAAACAAATGAGTGAAATTACTATGAATTTACTAAATGAAAATACCAGAATGGTTTATTATTAATTGTTCGACATAAATTGACAACTCATTAACGTTCAATATAAAACACATATAAAATAATGCGTTAAGGTTCAAACCCAGACTGGTAAAAATGATTCCTATTACAGATCAAATGTGATATATTCAATAATAGCCATTAATAATACGATTGTGGCTTTGTAAATCAGATAAACAAATAATTATGGTTGATGTGATTCCACTTGAGGAGTCTTGGGGCTTGTTGGTGTGTCAGGGGAGGATTGCGATGCCCTCCATACTTGAATCTCGTGTTGTAGGTCTGGGAGGCGACAGAAGGAGTCGTCGTCATGGTGGAGGGGTGTACGAGTGAAGGGACACAGTGATGGCTCCTGCAGCAACAGGTACAACAACGTCGCCTCGTCGACAGTTACTTGGGATGTCTTTAACAACACCGGTGCTTCCATCACCGAGAACGTCAGTGAGTCCACGAACCTGAAACACAAAACCACAGTTTAAAAACATAAGCCATATGAATAAAAATATCAACAATGTTCACTACTAAGGAATTCGCATTGTCTAGGTTAAAGAATACCGTTCATATCAAATGTCTCGCCAATTTTCACATATTAAACTTCATCTAATGTGATTATAATATTAAATTTGCACTAATGTTTTGTCGTTACTATATAGTATAGTTTGGCTCTCTCTTTGCGTTATTATCAATCCTGAATATTAAATTCACTAAGAAAACTCATGCTGGATAAATAATAAATTGTACAGCATAGAATGGACATTAAAGTACATTGTCATAATCAGGATAGAGAAGGCAATTATTTAATATAAACTCCTTACCTCTCAGGACAGTTGATCGTCGTATCATCGTCAATGGCCTCAGGGAGGAACTGTAGAGGGATGCCCATTCTGTAGGTGTGTTGACTTATTCGGTCCAGTTCCTCACCGTGGTCCTTCCGTAGCGTTGACACTAGAGACTGTAATCTTGGACACGTTATGACCACCTTTAGGATGTGGTCTACAGTGTGTACCATTTTCATACAACGGTATATATAGGTTCTGAGGGAAGGGATCATATCCACGATGGAGGTGGTAATCTTAATAAGAGCCACAGCAGCAACTTGGAGAAGGCCACGACAACTGAAGGTCTCGATGCTCCTCGAAGAGAAAATAAATATTGCCAGTAAAACTAAGGAGGACTCTAGCACCAGCAAGGCGTCTGAAGCCCTTAGCCATCCAACAGCCAGCCTCTTCTTAGCAACCTCAGTTCTAGCAGACACCAGCTCTACCACTCTGTTCAGCCACCTTGCCTCACCACCCACTGATAACGTCTCCATCTGGATAAGAGCTTTCTTGTAGATTTCATTAAGATGATCACCTTTACTCAGCTTACACATAACATCAAACCAAGGCACTTCAAGACTTGGTACTCCTGCGTTAGGGACAAGATGTTCGTCAGCATCCAGGTACACAGACAACTGCATCAGTCCTGATAGTACACTTTTACCCTCATTTGCTTCAAACTGTTCCCATGTACTGATGATGGTCAGCAAGTCAAGGCGAATGTTATAATTAGGGCAGAAATCTGCATCACTGAACACCGTCAAAATCCATTGTTTCAAAGGATTGGAAGTAAAAACGTTCTTTATAAAAATGGGGTCACCACCTCTCACGTGAGTGATGACAACCTGCACTGCATCCTCCCAGAGGCCTGTCACCCTCACACCTTGACGTGCCATACACAGAGTTGCACTTCTTGCCAGTATTAGTCTTTTCATAGGCATAGTTTCTGGAGAGAGTTCATTCTTCATACGCAATCCTTCCCATCCTAATTCCAAAGCTTTCAACACATCTTGGGCACTCAAACTTGTCCTGAATAAGTCTAATATAGAACGCACTATATCCCAGTAGGTGAGTGTATCACTCTCACCATGAGTACTGAGAATATCTAAATTTTGACGAGCCACAGCCAAAACACTGGGTGTAGAATCGTTAATTTGGTCCTCCATTGGTATCACTCTTGATGAGACACTCAGTACAACTTTGTGGAAGGTGTTGTGGTGATAGACTGTCCTGAAGCCTGCACACCCTCTTCCTTTATA
Organism: Petrolisthes cinctipes; assembly: GCA_033782935.1. Taxonomy (NCBI): domain Eukaryota; kingdom Metazoa; phylum Arthropoda; class Malacostraca; order Decapoda; family Porcellanidae; genus Petrolisthes; species Petrolisthes cinctipes. The sequence continues at coordinate 52,024 of JAWQEG010007213.1, forward strand.
TCTGCAGGTCAGGTCACGTCAGATCTGGGAAGGGGGAGTGGCCTACAACGGTGGCTTGGGACAACAGTGGACTGACACATCATCCTTCCCTTTGTACGTTTTCTTCTTTCATCTTTTCTTTAACACTTTGTCGTTATGAAATATATTAAACAGTTTCTACGTGATAAACTGACCTATAAAAATGAATACCTCCATCTTGTACATTAATTTTCTCTCCCTTCAACGTATTATGTATGACCTTAGACATTTCGGAAATTATCTGTTGCAGATAAATTCCTAGTTGTCTAAATTTTGTTTATTATGTCAAGGATTGCATTATATTTACAGAAGATAGCAAAAAAATATATGAGGGAGCTTGAACAGGTAAGACAAATTAATATAGTTTTTCCTAACCGGAATTGTCACATGATATTATATGTTGGATTATAATTAGAATAGAAACTTCACCAAAAGTATTGCCTGCAGTGATGTGGGCTGTTTATTTAAAGGTTTGTGCTCCCCTTCAGTCCCAGATACTCTCTTTTAATTGTTCATCTGTCCCTCGTTTCCCTATCATTGGTTGGTGTTTGTTGTCCCACCTCCCCATCACCTTCACCCTCGTCCTACAGTGTCTTTCAGGCCTAGGGAGGTCGTCTTTCATTTTCATATCAGTCAATCTATTCTTCAATGTCCCTCTTTTCCTTCTATTTAACCTTCATACTAGCAGAATAAATTAATAATGAATGTGGAGTATTAATAGATTCTTATTTTATCAGTATTTAAGTTATATAGTTTGTGCATATTTTGTTTTTCTTTGCTTACATATAATTTACATTTATTTTATAAGACATTTTATTATGATTTAGTTACTTTGTGATTATTGTATTATTGCCACGACTAATAATGTTGATTGTTATAATCATAACCTGGGATCCTGACAATTCATTTAGTTATTAGTATTACAGAACATTTGTTATTATATTTATATTTCATTTGTGATATTTTTCCGTAACCTGTTATTTAGTAATGTATGTTCTCTGGTAATTTGTGTTAACTGAGTCTAATCGTAAATATATTCACTAAACGTCTTTTGCATTTTTTTTAAAGAGCGTGTGTATATATTTCAATTAGTGAGACGTACCTGTCGTTATTATTGTAAGTATGCATATTTTGCCGTGGTTATGTTGCTATCTTTGAGTATTATAGCTATTCACATTGTTCTTGTTTCTTGCTTCCATCATCACCAACGATAATTACTAGAAAAATTAACTCGCATTAACCTTCTGATCTGATCTGATCTGACCTCAAGTGTTCCTGTCCAAGCATTACCCACCCTTTCTTGACTGTTAGAAACTTTAACATTATAATTATAGATTTAGTCATATTGTGGTGGGAGTGTATTGGTCTTTGTGTTCCCCAAGTGAGTTATTTTTATATCCTTGGGAAGTTACCGCCTCACTATCTCACCTCACCTCACCCACGGTATACCTGTACTTCATCTCACCTCACCCTCGGCATACCTGTACCTCACCTCACCCTCGACATACCTGTACCTCACCTCACCCTCGGTATACCTGTACCTCACCTCACCCATAAATAATGGAACAGACAGTTCTACTACAATTGTATACACCAAGTTTGAGGTGATGTAGAGACAACCGAGGGTGAAGTGAGGTAGTGGCAGGCCGAGGGTGAGGTGAGGTACAGGTATACCGAGGGTGAGGTGAGGTACAGGTATACCGAGGGTGAGGTGAGGTACAGGTATACCGAGGGTGAGGTGAGGTACAAGTATACCGAGGGTGAGGTGAGGTACAGGTATATCGAGGGTGAGGTGAGGTACAGCTATGGCGAGGTAGAGGCATTCCGAGGGTGAGGTGAGGTCCAGGCAAGCCGAGGGTGAGGTGAGGTGAGGTGAGATGATGAGGTGGTAACTTCCCAAGGATACTCTATAGTCTACAAAACCAAACCACACCTTTTTCTATTCTTTCCTGAGTGATTACCGGCTCATCCATTGGTTCTATGATTCTCAAGTGGGAAAGATATATTTTCTATTTCAATTAGTAAATATATTTATGATAAGACTCAGTTAACACAAATTACCAGAGAACATACATTACTAAATAACAGGTTACGGAAAAATATCACAAATGAAATATAAATATAATAACAAATGTTCTGTAATACTAATAACTAAATGAATTGTCAGGATCCCAGGTTATGATTATAACAATCAACATTATTAGTCTTGGCAATAATACAATAATCACAAAGTAACTAAATCATAATAAAATGTCTTATAAAATAAATGTAAATTATATGTAAGCAAAGAAAAACAAAATATGCACAAACTATATAACTTAAATACTGATAAAATAAGAATCTATTAGTACTCCACATTCATTATTAATTTATTCTGCTAGTATGAAGGTTAAATAGAAGGAAAAGAGGGACATTGAAGAATAGATTGACTGATATGAAAATGAAAGACGACCTCCCTAGGCCTGAAAGACACTGTAGGACGAGGGTGAAGGTGATGGGGAGGTGGGACAACAAACACCAACCAATGATAGGGAAACGAGGGACAGATGAACAATTAAAAGAGAGTATCTGGGACCGAAGGGGAGCACAAACCTTTAAATAAACAGACCACATCACTGCAGGCAATACTTTTGGTGAAGTTTCTATTCTAATTATAATCCAACATATAATATCATGTGACTATTCTGCTTAGGAAAAACTATATTAATTTGTCTTACCTGTTCCAGCTCCCTCATATATTTTCTTGCTATCTTCTGTAAATATAATGCAATCCTTGACAAATAAACAAAATTTAGACAACTAGGAATTTATCTGCAACTGATAATTTCTGAAATACCCGTACCCGAAGTGTCTAAGGTCATACATAATACGTAGAAGGGAGAGAAAATTAATGTACAAGATGGAGGTATTCATTTTTATAGGTCAGTTTATCACGTAGAAACTGTTTAATATATTTTCTAACGACAAAGTGTTAAACAAAATATGAAAGAAGAAAACGTACAAAGGGAAGGATGATGTGTCAGTCCACTGTTGTCCCAAGCCACCGTTGTAGGCCACTCCCCCTTCCCAGATCTGACGTGACCTGACCTGCAGATATAAAGGAGGCGGGTGTGCAGGCTTCAGGACAGTCTATCACCACAACACCTTCCACAAAGTTGTACTGAGTGTCTCATCAAGAGTGATACCAATGGAGGACCAAATTAACGATTCTACACCCAGTGTTTTGGCTGTGGCTCGTCAAAATTTAGATGTTCTCAGTACTCATGGTGAGAGTGATACACTCACCTACTGGGATATAGTGCGTTCTATATTAGACTTATTCAGGACAAGTTTGAGTGCCCAAGATGTGTTGAAAGCTTTGGAATTAGGATGGGAAGGATTGCGTATGAAGAATGAACTCTCTCCAGAAACTATGCCTATGAAAAGACTAATACTGGCAAGAAGTGCAACTCTGTGTATGGCACGTCAAGGTGTGAGGGTGACAGGCCTCTGGGAGGATGCAGTGCAGGTTGTCATCACTCACGTGAGAGGTGGTGACCCCATTTTTATAAAGAACGTGTTTACTTCCAATCCTTTGAAACAATGGATTTTGACAGTGTTCAGTGATGTAGATTTCTGCCCTAATTATAACATTCGCCTTGACTTGCTGACCATCATCAGTACATGGGAACAGTTTGAAGCAAATGAGGGTAAAAGTGTACTATCAGGACTGATGCAGTTGTCTGTGTACCTGGATGCTGACGAACATCTTGTCCCTAATGCAGGAGTACCAAGTCTTGAAGTGCCTTGGTTTGCTGTTATGTGTAAACTGAGTAAAGGTGAACATCTTGATGAAATCTACAAGAAAGCTCTTATCCAGATGGAGACGTTATCAGTGGGTGGTGAGGCAAGGTGGCTGAACAGAGTGGTAGAGCTGGTGTCTGCTAGAACTGACGTTGCTAAGAAGAGGCTGGCTGTTGGATGGCTAAGGGCTTCAGACGCCTTGCTGGTGCTAGAGTCCTCCTTAGTTTTACTGGCAATATTTGTTTTCTCTTCGAGGAGCATCGAGACCTTCAGTTGTCGTGGCCTTCTCCAAGTTGCTGCTGTGGCTCTTATTAAGATTACCACCTCCATCGTGGATATGATCCCTTCCCTCAGAACCTATATATACCGTTGTATGAAAATGGTAGACACTGTAGACCACATCCTAAAGGTGGTCATAACGTGTCCAAGATTACAGTCTCTAGTGTCAACGCTACGGAAGGACCACGGTGAGGAACTGGACAGAATAAGTCAACACACCTACAGAATGGGCATCCCTCTACAGTTCCTCCCTGAGGCCATTGACGATGATACGACGATCAACTGTCCTGAGAGGTAAGGAGTTTATATTAAATAATTGCCTTCTCTATCCTGATTATGACAATGTACTTTAATTAATGTCCATTCTATGCTGTACAGTTTATTATTTATCAAGCTTGAGTTTTTTTGGTGAATTTAATATTCAGGATTGATAATAACGCAAAGAGAGAGCCAAACTATACTATATAGTAACGACAAAACATTAGTGCAAATTTACTATTATAATCACATTAGATGAAGTTTAATATGTGAAAATTGGTGAGACATTTGATATGAACGGTATTCTTTAACCTAGACAATGCGAATTCCTTAGTAGTGAACATTGTTGATATTTTTATTCATATGGCTTATGTTTTAAACTGTGGTTTTGTGTTTCAGGTTCGTGGACTCACTGACGTTCTCGGTGATGGAAGCACCGGTGTTGTTAAAGACATCCCAAGTAACTGTAGACGAGGCGACGTTGTTGTACCTGTTGCTGCAGGAGCCATCACTGTGTCCCTTCACTCGTACACCCCTCCACCATGACGACGACTCCTTCTGTCGCCTCCCAGACCTACAACACGAGATTCAAGTATGGAGGGCATCGCAATCCTCCCCTGACACACCAACAAGCCCCAAGACTCCTCAAGTGGAATCACATCAACCATAATTTTTTGTTTATCTGATTTACAAAGCCACAATTGTATTATTAATGGCTATTATTGAATATATCACATTTGATCTGTAATAGGAATCATTTTTACCAGTCTGGGTTTGAACCTTAACGCATCATTTTATATGTGTTTTATATTGAACATTAATGAGTTGTCAAGTTATGTCGAACAATTAATAATAAACCATTCTGGTATTTTCATTTCGTAAATTCATAGTAATTTCACTCATTTGTTTTACATTCTGTATATATTTTCACTTATAGAGTAAGGCTGAATAGCATTGTTAAATCATTTCACGTGTTCACCGATGGAATAAATATCAGACTCACTAACTATATTTGGTTTATTGTGTTCCTATGTTATGTAGAAATTATCAGTGAATAAAGTCAATATACATCTATCAACCCTGGATATGATTTGTACCAACATAGTAATTGATGACTAGTACAATTTGTGAGTTGTACATACGTGTGTGTACTGTACTATATATATATATATATATATATATATATATATATATATATATATATATATATATATATATATATATATATATATATATATATATATATATATATATATATATATATATATATATATATACAGTATATATATATATAAACATCAATATACTGTACACTATAATATTATTGTACAGTATATCAATGTATTTATGTACAGTTCGTATAAACACTGTGTACATAACATTAAAGATACCAATCATTACTAACTCATTTATCATATAGGAATTATTCATTACAAAATTATTAATAAAGTCATTTATAAGACAGCTACTGTTTAACTCTATTGAGTTGATGAGACATTATGACTATGGGCCATATGCAAGAACATTGATGGTGTTGACTATGGCATGGTACAGGTACGATGACACCATAGACACACTACAAAGTCATCGTACACCAAGAATGTTGTTGTATATAATTATGTCTCCCTGGACCACTGATGGCTGGTTACTACACCACTGGAATGATTAAGGAACCCCGTGATGTAGGCACAAAATTGGAGGTTACAGAGTCCTTCAAACACTGCCACGAAACACACTATAATGAAAATGGCTTGTTCCGTGTCATAGTCAGGAGGAATCAGAAGCCACCAAGTCTCATACACGATTACAGGGTCCTCAAGGAAAGATTCTCTTGTTGGTGAATTGGAAAGCGACTGATTCCTCCAAACTATGCCAGTAATAATGGTGACTGTACAGGCACCAGAGCGGGTGTTGTGTGATTTATCTAATTATTTATATTATCTAATCATGGTACAGTAACGCTCCCTAATTTAGATCCACTCCAAACCAAGCCCAGCAGTAACCTACCCACCACTCTGTGATCGTGAATGGAAATTGGAGGTTTCTGATTTCTCCTGACCATGCCACGAAACAAGCTCCTTCCATATAGGTGGTGTTTCGTGGCATTATTTGAAGGACTCCTTTATCTCCAATTTTCTTACCATGTAACAGTGTCGATAATAAGAACGGGTTAACTAGTCCCCCCCCCCCACTCCTTCCCATCATCTTCACCCCTCCCCCTTGCCATCCCACGATATTATTTAACCACGTGTGCTTGGCTCAGGGTGAGTTTACCTTCATTTATAAATTATTTATATACAACAAGAATGGACTAAATAATTTCAAGTGTTTTATCATCAGGATATATATTTTTTATTCTCATGTTAATATTGGCGTTTTTTCTTTTCATTTCAAACTTCCTCTGTTTCTCTTAAGAAAACATCCCTAAGTATACTATGGTATAATCAAAATAATTATTTAGTTATAAATACAGTACTTATTTCATGTGGATATTTTCACAAACAAAAAGAAACATTGACCCAAAATAAATGGCAGGTGGAAAGGAAGGAGTAGCAAAGTCTGCCTTGATTTCTTCCAAGGCAATGAAACTACTCCAGACCTGAGGAAGCGGAACATGGCTGCAACATGATACATGGTGACTGTGTTGTCATTTGGTCAGTGGAAGAAGGTTATGGATATGGAAAGACAGAAATAGTTATACATTAAAAATATGTAATTTTTTTGTTTAATTGTAGATTTTAACACTTAAAATACTAAATCTTTACTTGCAATAGATAAAACAATATAATTATAAGCCTCTTTATTCAAAGAGGGCCCTATCACAAAAAATCAGACAACAAACAAATTATGAACAACAGTGACCTTTTTACCTCCCTACCCTGGAAAGATTCCACATAGATGCCTGCTATTAACATGCGATTCCTTAAAAAACTCCAGAGGAGTTTTCGATGTTTGGCTGGTCCACTATTTGGGCTCAGAAAGGCCAGAAGTAGCATCCTCCTATAATACAAGAAAGGATCTATTTGGCCAAACTTGAGGTTAGATCAGTTCCATTTTTGTGATCTTCATGTAACCGTTGTGTCACAGATGGAAAATGTCCCGAGGCCTCAGATAAACTCTATACCCGAGGATTAAAATTTAGAGATGAAATCTGAATGGGGTTGTACCATAACCGATGAAACATGTAAACGTATTTAGTTCCTATATTTAAAAAGGTATATAGATCAGTGACGTCATATTGAAAGCTCAGTCTATGACAGTTTATTGAAATATGTTATACAATCACGTCTCCATTCATGAAAGTTGTGTGGGTCTCTATATTATACTATATATAAAGTATTTCTCGTTTATTTCTATCTTTCTTTCTTTTTTCACTCTCACTATTATTGCTTCCTTCTTTATGCCCTTCTTTCCATTCGTATATCATTTCTATCTTCCTCGATTTCTCTCTTTCAATTCTTATCTCTTCCTCTCCCCTGCAACACGAATTCAATCGCCCCTCTCCGTTCATCTTTCCCTCTCTCGTTTTCCCTTCCTCTCACTCTCATTTTGGCTGTCATTCCTATCTCTTCTCTCTCTGCTATCATTCCCTCATCACTTACCCTCATCTCCCCTTCCGCATCATCGTCTGCACTCCCGCTGATCCCAAACCAGGACCTTGAATCGACCCTCGAAAATGTCTCTCGCTGTGACTGATGGTGGTGAGGATATTGTGTGGTTGGGTGCATTGTTGAAGTGGTGGTGGTGGTGGGTGTGTGGTATGTTGTTGTGGTGAGATGCATTGTTGAGGTGGTGGTGGTGGATGGAAGTATGTTGTTGTTGTGATTATAGTGATGTGTGGTGAGGTATGTTGTTGTTATTTTGATGATGTTTTATCGTGGTTTTTATTATCTTATTTGTATATATTTTTAATGTTTTATAATTGATTGATTGATTGATTGATTGATATCAGGCGCCGCAACAGCGAGGTCATATAGCGCCAGAAAAAAGTGATAGAGAGGTGAGACAGCAAGCAGGAAGGAAATAGAAAGAAAAGAGGAACAGTTGAAGAACTAAAAGCTAGTGGCTGGGTAATGTTTTATAAATGAGGACTGAAAGATCAAAGACTGCGTAATGTCCTCACCAGTGAGAGATGTCTAGAAACATTGCGTTTAAAGAGCATGCATGGAGGATACGCGCCAAGGAAGCAGTAAATACATTATGAAGGCAATTGGTTGGGTGTAGGCGTAACGGTGGCGCTGAATGTACACAGACCATCACCACCTTGGCAGAGGTACAGTTGGACACATGAATGGTTGGTACAGCCCAAGTGAAAGATGGTCAATTTCTCCCAATATCAAGTTCCTTAGTGCCAAATAGGAGACATCAGGGGCAGAAGTCAGTATTGAGGATTGTAATAAAAAGCAAGTACCTGATAATAGACACTGGTTACTCAAATGTGACAAGTATCTTTCACCTGGGCTGTACCACCCATTCATGTGTTCAATTGTACATTTGCTGTCACCGAACGATCCTCTATTATACTTTGGTTATTTATTAGTTTTACTGGTAAGAAGAAGTCATATTCTTCAAGTGCACTATTTAGGAATTGAGGAGGGAGACAGGAAGAAGGTCAGGAAAAAAAAAATGTTTTACTATAGAGGAATTTCAGAGAATGTGGAATATATGGCTGATGCAGAAAACGGAAATGAAGGAAAAGGAGGAGGAGGTGAGGGTGATAAATAAAAACATTAGTAAAATGATAGCGCCAAGAAATATTTTAGATGCGACCGTTCCTGGGACAACACTAGCCAAATATTCCTTATTTTCTGCCCCTCGCTGAGACAGTCAAATTGGGGTCATTTCACAGGCCATTTTAAGCGTCGTATATCAGAGTTGTGTGGGGCCGGAGAAAGGAGATGTAGGATGTAGAGCAGGAAGGAAGAGATTAGGGACAAATAACGAGAATAAAGTAGAGAGAGAGAGAGAGAGAAGGTGATAATTCAGGGAGGATATGAAGTAAGGGAGAAAAGATAGAGTAGGATACAAGAGCTGAAAGAGGAAATAGGAGGGGATAAAAGAGAAAGTGAAAGATTGATGATACTAATGGGAGTCGACTGTATAATATGAGAGTCGGTATTCTCAATAACAATATTATTATGAAGTGGACTAGGAAGCTGTGATAGAATGGTATGTACTTTTGGCCACAAGAGTTCGTACACACGCTATTGTATTCAAGGGTTTACACCATATAGAAAATGCTATATTACGTAACTGTAATACAACATTATCATATTTTTTTTTCTGACCACCGAGTCACTTGGTAGACCATTCATTGCAATACTTCCAGGATATTGATCTCTCTTTCCATAAAGCCTGTGTAAGAATTCCTGAGGTCAATCGAATTAGACTGTCCGTGTCCTGCGCAGTCACTAGCCATGATAGCAACACTCGCAATACAAAATTTGTATCCAAGTCTTGTTCAAGTTTCGAATCATTTGACATACTAGTGAACCAATTAAAACGCTTTTCCTGTTTCTCATTTGCTTGAGCTCGCTTAATACTCGATCAGGCTATTCGAAGCAATCCTGGATAAATATTTTGGATTGCGAGTGTACTGTCACGATTACTAATAAGTATACAGGTGTGCTTCGAATCATGTGAAATTTGATCACAATCTGTGTCACCAATCACCCACATCCTCTTGTGTGGCTCACATCAAAATTTATCATATTTTTTTCTTCTAGAGTTACGTTATTGAATATTATGGTCTTATTATGCTTTAATTACAAAGGTAACTTTCTTTATTGCAAGCTGATGTCATGATTGCTTTACCATTAACAGCCGACTGCAATGAACGGGATAAAATAAAAGTTGCAGTTTCATTTGGCAGACAATGATCAAGCTTCCTGAGCAGAACAGGCCACGAGAATGGACTCTCATTAGCATAAATAGAATTCCATATCCCAATCGTGGTATGAGGTAATAAGATCTGTTAATGTTATACTTTGAAATGGTAATAACGGAAAATCAAAAGTAACTCGTTATTTGAAAAAAGTATATGTGTGACGTTAATCACAGTATTACGTCACTTAGCTCATATGCAGAGAAGAGGAAAGATGAAAGGAATACCTTGAGCTCAATAAAGCGAGAATTTTACCGACATTCTTTACGAGGAGCATGCATTCAGCCTTCGTCTCAACACACAACAGCCATAATGAAGTTAAATCTCAGACTCATCACTCTGATGTCAGACTTCTGAAAGGTTCCCATTAGGGTAGGCGAGCGCCTTTCATATTTACCTGTGGGAGGTAAGCTTCACTAGAAACTGTGTTTGTTCGTTTGTGACAATATGCTATTCACTCATTCATTGGCGGCAAAATGGGTTAAAATCGGAGATTTTTTTAAAATAATAGAGTGGTAATTTAAATTATGCTGCTTTTCATTCTTAAAAATTAATTTTATTGCTAATTACCTTCTAGATTTAATAATACCTTTGGTTGCTTCGTTAGTTGTAAGTGGGCAACATTCGTACCATTTTGTATTACTGGTATATGTATCTAAATGACGTCCCTTATAATTAATTGTTTGGTCAGAGGAATGTAGACGTGGTGGATTCTACCTCACTTGGGGAATTATCTGGGCCTGGCAGTACCTGCATTGGTGTCTGTGTGTTTGTGGCTACACCTGAGTTTGAGTCGTTTGAGATTAACTACATACGGTACTTTATTTGTTGGTGAGGAGTGCATATGGTTTACTTTCAGGAGGTCAGTTGAGGCCGACCCTCCACAGCCAGGTGTTTGGATGCTGGTTAGTGTCCATTCAGGGTCAGTAGTTCCTAACTCAATATTGTGGTCTGGCTCAGGTATATCGAAAGACCTGTTGCTACAGTTGTAACCCTTTTCAGCCAGAATCGGTATAAGTACTGATTAGCAGTGATAGTCACTCGCTTCTGAGCAATGGTTAGACGAGACAGGCTTCAAGTGAGAAGGGGTCAATTGTCTCTGGTTTCTTTGTTCCTTGACAACCCTTATAGAACTGGATATTCAATCTCTGTTATTCGGGGTGACGAACGGTCTTGCCCAAGTGGGTACGGGATGGGTTGCAGGCCAGAGGAGGTGGTGGTAGAAGGGGTGACACAGCCAAGGCGTGATTTTTGTTCTTCTGGCGGAGATTTTTGTTTTTCCTTTTCGTTACTTGTTGTAGTTGGCATCTCTTTGGTGTTTTTTACTGGTTGGTTGAAATGGCACTCATCTTTTTATTGCCTTAGGGAAGTGGTTCTCAGCTTGGGTGGTTTTCCAGAATTGAAAAAGTGGTGGTGGTAAGTGTTGTGGTGTGGGAGTTTGAAGGGCTGATTTCTGTAATGTTAGAGGGTCGACTTGCCTTAGACTTCTCGTGGCTGGTGTTGTACTGAAGACTTGTCCAAGATGCCCCGTGGTAGAATACCAATTTCTATTGCAAATGGTAAATTATTGTGAAGGTCATTGGTGGGTTTATTGGTAATCTGGTTGGGATTTATTGAGAACGTTAGATCTGATATATATTTGTAATAAAATACATGTTCATTAAAGATCAAAACACGGATTTTGCCTTTGCTGTGTTTCCAAAGTTTGTAATACATAGTGTGAGGTAATATACAATGTTTTTAAATTCGTTGGACAAGTTTTAATGGAAGGTTGAGTGCGTGAAAATAAACATTATTTTCTTCCATGCAGGCGTGTTCGAAATCGCCTAATTACGAAATTACAGAAAATGAAACACCAAAGAGACAATCAGTTTAATGAAAACAAGTAGTGTCATAAACTTCGAATGAACAATTATTATCAAGTTGTTAACAAATTATAATAATGTTAGAGCAAATTGTCACAGAGTTCCAATTTTTACTGGAACTTTTTCTCTTCTATAAACTGATTCTGTCTTTGGTGTTTTCCTTTTTTGTATAGCCATAACTAAATATTTTCCACCATGCCAATATGGATTATTTTTTTTACATGTACCCGACCTATACCATTAAAGGGATAGTAGTACAGTGTTGGTAAATCTGGAGCAACTGATTCCTCCAAACTAATCCAGGCAACAGACCACCATTAATTTTGTACATATGGTTCTGTTTCCTGGTATACTTTGGAGGAATTATTCGCTCCAGTGTACCAAAAAGTATACAATCCCCTTAAAAATGTGTCCAACAAAATTTTGAACACGGCGTATACAGGCAGAGAGAGAGGGGGGGACCAGATGATATTGGTCACGATAGCATTTTTTTTTTTTTTTTTCGTGTTTCCATTAGTTTCATTTGCATGTGCATCTGTTATCATGCCGTATGGAAAGCCAGTGTTTGCTGATCCAATTTTAATCATATATTTTTTCCGCCGGTTCGGAAATGTTATTGTTTTTATTATGATTCGTTTATTTACTCATTGGTGTATTGTTGCTGGAAGAGAGAGAGAGAGAGAGAGAGAGAGAGAGAGAGAGAGAGAGAGAGAGAGAGAGAGAGGAGGGGGAGAAGTAAGACAAAAGGGAACTGAGGGAAAGAGAGTGGGAGGGAAGGGAGTGGGAGAGAGAGCAGTGGGCCGGAGAGAGCAGTTGAGAGCCTGTTTGTCAACTATATCGGTAACATTTTTTGAAGTAAGTGGCGATATGGCTGTTTTACGTGAGGGAACAAGGGCACTACCAAGAGAAGAAGAAGAAGAAAAAGAAAAAGAAGAAGAAGAAGTAAAATAAAAATAAAAAGAAGAAGAAGAAGAAGAAGAAGAAGAAGAAGAAGAAAAAGAAGAAGAAGAAAAAGAAGAAGAAGAAGAAGAAGAAGAAGAAGAAGAAGAAGAAGAAAAAGAAAAGGAAGCAGATAATGGAGTGATAGAGGAGGAGGAATACAAGGAGCTCCAAACAGCATTAAACCTAATGGTCCTTGTGATGCTGCTTGTTTCTGCGATACTAACCACTCTAATAGGGGGAGATAAATTATTGCAGGCTCTGTGCTTGAAGAAGTAGTAATAGTAATAGGCTTGCACCAATGTGTCCAGCAGTGAAGAGTAGTGGAAACGCCTCTACCCCTTTAAATCCGAGCTTGACCCTACGTAGCATCATTCACGGTGAAAAGGATGATCGGTTTAGGAAGGTTGCAACGGGATGAAGGGACGGATTAATGTCTGTGCTTGGTCCTAGCTGAAAAAATTATTTCAGAGGCTTTGTTTTGATAATCTTTTCATTTTTAACAGTAATTGAGCCAGATTAGGTATACTGTATTGCATGCTGGCTAAGAGGGAGACAGATAATGCTGACAGAACTCGAGTGTAAGCCCAGGTAAAATAATCTATAAGGCTTAAAGCGAAGGCAGAGGAATGTATCTTAGCAGTGAATTAGAAAGGCAGGTGTTGCTAAGTGGGGAACACTGACTACCCAATGTAGTGAGAAGAAGTGAAGGAGTGAAGCCTTCCATGAAGTAGGCAAGAGAATGCAGTGGAAATGGTTTCTACAAGAAGACATCTCTGTGTAGTCAAATTGAAGCACCACACAAAGGTAACTCGTGTGGAAAAGGTTTCCAATATGAGACTTCATTGATGTTTGAATTTGGTCACTATGAGACAGTCCTAATTGTTCACTCATCAAAGGAAATTTCTCTAACGTATATATATACGCTCCAGTTAAATCCAAGTTCATATAGTTTAATTTCAGTCGCTGGGTAAGATGGTACGTAGTGTGGAAATGTAGTTGCAGGTGATTGGAAAATATTTTAGTAAATTATTGCCAGTAAATGTTCAACAATGAAATTGTCATATTAAAAAGATATAGTGGGTGTAGTAGAGAAAGATGATTCGAAGTGACTAAGGACTGAACGAAAATGTGAAGAAACTAGGGAGAGATAGAACAGATGATTAAAGGGAAGAAAGAAATGGAGGGAAGAGGGAAGATAATAAAGATAGGGAAAAAAATTGGAAAATGGAGGAGAGAAAGGCAGGAGAAAATTGTACAATATAAATAAAAGAATAGGAGAGAAATATAATTTTCAGGAAGGAGGAAGGAAGGGAAATTGGAGGGAGGAAAGAAACAATTATGGAAGAAGGAGGGTATGAAGAGAAGTAAATAAAGGGAAAGGTGAAGAGAGCGAGGTAGAGTGAGGGACGAGAGATAGAGAGTACTGGAGTGCAAGAAGAAGTGAGAGTGGTTGCAACGAAAGAGGGCTGGTGGTGGGGTGAGAGAAGAGGGATAAAGTGAATGGCTGAGAGAAGTTAAAGAGAAAGGAGTGGGAATGGAAAAGAGCACAGAGTCAGAGAAGAGAAGAAGTTAAAGGCAAGAGAAAGATAGGACGGAAGGAGGGGAAGGAGGAGGGGAGAATGAGAGTGGAAGGTAATGATAGGACGGAAGGAAGGGAAGGAGGATGGGAGAATGAGAGTGGAAGGTAATGATAGGACGGAAGGAGGGGAAGGAGGAGGGGAGAGTGAGAGTGGAAGGAGGAGGGGAGAGTGAGAATGGAAGGTAATCAACCAGGTAAAATTAGTTGCTGGTAAGTTTCCCTGTGATCTTTCTGATGACTTAAACTGCTGGGTACAGGCTCATGTGTACATACACCAACTCTCACTTACACATACATACACATACCGGTATTCATTGTTTGCACACGTATATGTACACCTTTTTCAAGTTACACACACACACACACACACACACACACACACACACACACACACACACACACACACACACAGGGTCCTTGGCAAGAACAAATCCTTTTCTATACTGGACACACCTTCCCTCTCCCTCATGCACTATCTCTCTCTCTCTCTCTCTCTCTCTCTCTCTCTCTCTCTCTCTCTCTCTCTCTCTCTCTCTCTCTCTCTCTCTCTCTCTTTAAATTGTATCTCTGGCCCTTCCTTTTACCAAGTATTGTACGTATGCATCATTCACCCTTTCGCTTTATTTTTCGTTCATCACTCTTTCTACATTATTTTCTTCCGTGCTCTATTTTTTTCTCGTATATATGCAGGTCAGGCCATCTCTATAATATTGTATACTGCAACCCGTCTCTTATTCATGCGCTAACCCCTCCCTCTCTCTCTCTCTCTCTCTCTCTCTCTCTCTCTCTCTCTCTCTCTCTCTCTCTCTCTCTCTCACCCCACCCCTGCTGCCCCTCACCTTAATCCCCGTGTTATCGTCATTATCATATCACCACAAACTGGACCAATTTAATCAGTAAATAGACCAGTTCATTATCCCGTCATCATTATCATCTATAGCCTGAGTCCCGCCAATCAACGCTTCCTCACTGGGGGTAGGGAATTGGCAGGGGTGTGTTGTTGGGTAGGGAGTGCCAAAAGTCGGGTGTGGCATAGGCAGGAAAAGATAATAATGAATGCATGGGATGGAGAGTGGTATGGGTCAGGGAGTGTTGTGGGTAGGATAAGGAGTAATATTATGGGGTGGATGTGGTATTGGGAATAATTTTGGGTAATAATGAGTGTTTTGGTTCATGGAGGGATATTAATTAAGGGTGTGACACTTGGTGGGTGGGATAGCAAGTGATATGAAATAGGGGTTCTCAGGGATAGAGTTTGTTAGTTGGAGGTGGGGAAGAGAAAAAGGCAGTGGAAGAGGACAAGGAGCTGATTTAAGGGGACAATTCACTGTTGGTAAGTACTGTACATTAGAGCGCCTTGATTCCTCCAAAGTATGCCAGGAAACAGGATCGGATTGACAGAAATAATGGTGACCTGCATGTTGCTTGGAATAGTTTGAAGGAATCACTTGCCCCAGATCCACCAACACTGTAATTACCCCCTAAAAGAATGAGAGGATAGAGATGTGTGAACTGTGAGGTGATAGGAGAGTGACAGAGGACGTAGATGGGAGGATGAGAGGATAGAGATGTGTGAACTGTGAGGTGACATGAGAGTGACAGAGGACGTAGATGAGAGGATGAGAGGATAGAGATGTGTGAACTGTGAGGTGACATGAGAGTGACAGAGGACGTAGATGAGAGGATGAGAGGATAGAGATGTGTGAACTGTGAGGTGACATGAGAGTGACAGAGGACGTAGATGAGAGGATAGAGATGTGTGAACTGTGAGGTGATATGAGAGTGACATGAGAGGATGTAGATGAGAGTGTTAGGTATAATGATGAGGAGTGCATGGTGTACTGATTTATTGTCATGGGGCTGGACCACTTCAGGGGGTATATATATAGAAGAGAGTTACTGGGGGGTGGAGGGACTGGGTACAAGAATGGGAAAGAGTTAAAAATTGGAATGAATGATTAGCAGATGATGATGGTTATGGCAGTGGAAAGGGACCGAATCATATTGACGTAATTAGAAGAACATGTGAATCTTTTCAACGAAGTTCTGAGGTGAGTCATGGGAGGAAATGAAAGATAATAAAAATTTGCGAAAATCCTCCTTGGGTGATGCGGTTGGGTTGTTGGGTGATTGGGAGGAAGATTAGGGATTGAGAAATAATTGCAGTAATCGGAAGAACATTGAGACTTTCCAATCACAAGGAACATGAGGTGATTGGCTCACTGAGGCGGGATATTGGATTTCCAGCTGATTTTTTGTCTTTTGGGATAATAGGGGTCATTAAGCGGAGAGTTGAGGCTATTGGAGACATTACCAAAGTATATGGAGCCTGGGATGTTGAAATTATCTCGAATAATTGTGTAATTGTGTATTAAGGACATTCGTGTTTAGGACAGTATTAAAGACATTGGAAAATAGATATTACCGGGTAGTGTTCATATTGTATGTTTAGTAACCAAAGGTATTTAATGTGTGTTAATGTTTTTATAGCCTACATCTCCATATTCTGAGCAGCAAGCTGGCTGAACTCGTACCCACTCTGAAAAGTGTCTGGGAACACGTAATTCTTCCAAATCGAGTCTCAGGCGCTAATCACAAAACCACTAAAATCGTAAAACGCCCTCCATGGCTGGTATCTAACCGCGGCAGTAAGAACATAAGAATTTAGGAAACTGCAAAAGGCTTGTTGGCCCAGTTCTTGGCAGCTCCTGGTTTACACCCATCCCATTGAGTCCGCTGATGGAGTGACATTCGTGATTTAGCCTCACATCTCTCTCTCCGTAGCGTGGTTCAAGTTCTGAAATAGTTACGTGTGTGTCCATGTGTTCGTGATTACCCTTGCCTATGTCAACTGTTGGAAAATATAAGAAGCTCTAAAATACAATACTTAGTCTATCGCTCTTCCACCAAACCTCTCTCTTTACCAAAGCGTTTTTTCATTACCTTTTTCTATCCCCTTTCAACATCCATCGTATCCTGTTTAACTCAACTTCATCATGGCCCACTTTACTCTAACACTTACCACTACTCTGCTTCCATCACACTTCCACTTTATCACCCACTTCCACTCGTATATACCACCGCTCCCTTCCCATTACACTCTCCCTCCTCCACATCACCCACTCCCCATTCCATCTCCCTCTCCATTCGCTCTCCCTCTCACCATCATTCCCTGAACCTGTTTCCAGTACAGTGGGGATACAGAGAGAATCCACTGGTGTATTATCCTTATGCCTCGTTGCCTTCACAAATCACAGCTTTTCGCCATCAGTTCTTAAGGCCGGGTTTGCTGGTGTGGACCCTAGAGTTTGTGTGGTTCTTGTGTGTACTTGTATCCGTGCAGGAATTGGGAAGGGATGGGTAGAGGGTGACTTGGATGGAGTAGAGAGATGGAGGGGCAGCGTAGTATAGGGAAGGGTAAGAGAGGAGGTGAGTATGGGTGGCTGTTTTGGTGTTTGCTGTGGTAACTGGTCAAAAAAGCTGTGAAAATAGTGTAGTGTGGGAGTGTGGTTGGCGTAATTGGTGCCTTTGGTGGTGCTTTGATTGGGATGGGCTTTGTACCCTCTCTTGATGATCTTTATTGATAGTGGTGGTGAAGGGCAATAGGCATTTTCACTTGCTTTTATTTGTAGTTACCGTTCGTTACCTTATCTACGTACAGTGAGTAGGAGTAAGGCTATATATTATCCCTATGTACTGTATTTGTATATATTTACATTGTGTGTGTGTGTGTGTATGTGTGTGTGTGTGTGTGTGTGTGTGTGTGTGTATTATTTAAAACCTTTCCTTTACCTACATGTGGATTGACATTCTAATACCACCAAGTATACACCCAGAAGTGTTCAGAGTTGTGTAGGATGTTATAAATGAAAAAAAAAATAATAATAATAATAATAATAATCAGAACAACATTGTTTTATAATGATCTCGTCTGAATCAACAGGATTTGTTGTTTGTTGACAGACCTATCTCTGTATATGTGTTTATGTGTGGTATTAGAGAACTCTTTATAAAAATTTATATGTGTAGGCCTATTTCCCTTTAGCATTTAGCAAATATTCTTCAGGCTTTCATATTCTCCTGTTTCTACTCCCCCTCCATTATCCTTTACTTCTGTCCTCCTTCCATTCCTCTCTCTCTCTTTCCATTAGGTTAGTCTGAATATCTTTTTACTGAAATTCTTTTCGTTTGTATTTCTTTCTTCGTGTGTGTCTCTGTGTGTCCTACAGTTAGCATGCTCTTCTTTATATCCTTCCTTACTTTTACTGCATTGGTTTTCAGGTTACATCTTCCCTCTC
>JAWQEG010007214.1:0-45000 GCA_033782935.1 Petrolisthes cinctipes
ACTTCCCTCAACCTCCAACCTCTTCCTGTCAACCTTCCCCATCTTCTTTTCCTGTCCCCCCTCAACCCCACCCCCCAACGTCACTGTCGCCCCCTTCTCTCCTTCAACCCCCTTCCCCCCAACAACCTCTTTTACATTCCCCTCACCCCCACCCCCACCCCGCCACGTTGTTGTCTCCCCTTCTCTCTTGCAACCCCCCCCCCCCAATATCTTTTCCTGGTCTCCTCCCCAACCTCTTTTCATATCCCACCCACCCACCCCACCCCACGTTTCTGTCTCCCCCCCTCTCTCCTGCACCTTTATCCACCTACTACAACCTACTCATATTTCATAATTTAAAATACAGTCCCAGGTCTTTCTATTCCTGTTAATGATCGACTAAAACACAAATATTGCTTTCCATTTCGTTCCTCGTTTTTTCCCCATGACACGATCTTACTTTTGAGAGAGAGAGAGAGAGAGGGGGGGGGGAAGATAGATAGATAGATAGTGTTAGATAGATAGATAGAGAGAGAGAAAGAGAAAGAGTGAGAGATAAAGATAAATTGATGGAAATAGATAGGTTGATAGAAAGTAAGTGAGGGAAAGAGAGAAAGACATATAGATAAATAGATAGAGAGAGAGAAAGATAGATAGAAGAGAGAGAGAGAAAGAAACAAAGACAGAGAGAGAGAGAGAGAGAGAGAGAGAGAGAGAGAGAGAAGAGAGAGAGAGAGAGAGAGAGAGAGAGAGAGAGAGAGAGAGAGAGAGAGAGAGAGAGAGAGAGAGAGAGAGAGAAGAGAGAAAGAAACAAAGACAGATAGATGAGAGTGAGAGTGAGAGAGAGAGAGAGAGAATGAGAGTGAGAGTGAGAGTGCAGCAGTATGAGGATGGTCGTTGTGGCTGAGACGTAGCTTGATATAAGGAGATGCACGACTCACTCACAACTTTGGAGAGCACAACAGTTCAAGCCATTCCAAATGCACGAGCAAACTTTACGCCAACATTTTAGAGCACCGCCAGAGATTTTAAATTTGGTATCTATTCTCATTTTTTTTTTTTTTTTTTTTTTTATTATTATTATTATTATTATTATTAGTAGTAGTAGTAGTAGTAGTAGTAGTAGTAGTAGTAGTAGTAGTAGTAGTTGTTGTTGTTGTAGTTGTAGTTGTAGTTGTAGTTGTAGTTGTAGTTGTAGTTGTAGTTGTAGTTGTAGTTGTAGTTGTAGTAGTAGTAGTATTGTTGTTATTATATTTTAATATATATTTTTTTCACCTCTATGACGTAGAAGTCTATTTATTAACATAATGCAAATTCTCATACGTATATACAGTATGTATGTTAGTAAGGTTATATACATGTGTAAGCGTCAGCAAGGGCTAGTCAGAGCCACGTATACAAGGATCATATAGAGAAGACTGCCACTAAGTATTCACCATCAAGACGGAAATTCCTTCGACCCCCACATCTTGAGGAAGGGATATGGTGGTCATTATCCTTCTTACCTGTCCTGAGTGGCACGGCGGGGAGACCACACAGCTTCATCACGGCCCTATTGACTCTTGCATCACTCAGACAGCCGGTGAGTGAGTGATCTTGGTCTCCTTACTCCACTGACTAGTTTTTTTCTGTCTCTCTCTCACTCATTCCTGTCAAGCTGTTTCCTTACTCAACTCACTACTGTCTCGCTGTCTCCTTACTCCACTCATTACTGTCTCGCTGTCTCCTTACTTTCTTACCAGTTTCTGTCTCTCTCTACTCATTCATTCCTGTCTCGCTGTCTCCTTACTTTACTTACTCAGTTTTGTCTCTCTCACTCATTCCTCTCTCGGCCTCCTTACTTTCTTACTCGTTTCTGTCTCTCTCACTCATTTCTGTCTCGCTGCCTCATATACTTACTCTCGTCTCGTTTCTGTTGTTCTCGAGTACCAGGAGAAAAAGAGATGGGGAGGTGGGGTGGGGAAAGGTCTCCTACGTAATTTTAAATCTACTGGTGTGTGTGTGTGTGTGTGTGTGTGTGTGTGTGTGTGTGTTCCGACAGTAGGTATATACAGTATAAGCTTCTTCAGGTCCGTTACCGAGGTCCAGGCCAACACACACACACACACACACACACACACACGGATGAATAAGATAACCTTTTATGATATTAATAGACGTCAGCTTTTTCTATACAGGCTTTGTTCAAATTATCCAAATAATTTTTATGGTTGTTGTAGAAAACTGTAAAATAATAGACATTCTTTCCCATGACAAGAAACCTCCCTTGGTATTTGTTTGTCAGCTAATGTTTTAAGGGGATAGTATACCTTTGAAAGATTGGAGCTCCTTGATTCCTCCAAAGTATGCCAGGAAACAGACCCAAATGAAGAAAAATAATGGTATCCTGTTGCCTGGAATAGTTTGGAGGAATCAATGGCTCCAGATTTACCACCCAAAACAAAGTGCTATATATCCCCTTAAAGTACAAGGTTTTATGCACATCTGGTAACCCTTAAAATGCGCATTATTTATCATTAGTGCACAGTTTTTTTTTCAGACAACTGTGCACTAATGGATCATCTAATTATACACCACCATACTTTAGCATATTGCCAGCCGGTAATTTGCACTGGACTGGTGGCTGTATGAATTGGTGTGTGTATGTGTGTTGATGAGAGAATGAAATTAGGTAGCAATACCGGTGATAGGTCGGCCATGTTGGCACTCCTGGCACTTTCATCAATATACAAGGTAGTGAATGCATGGTGGTGGTGGTGGTGATGGTGTTGGTGGTGGTGGTGATGGTGTTGTTGGTGGTGGTGGTGTTGGTGGTGGTGGTGGTGGTGGTGATGGTGATGATGGTGGTGGTGGTGTTAGTAATGCATATACACATACACACACTCATGCACAAACTTGAATACACACATACACTCATACACATACTTGAATACACACACACACACACTTGAATACACACACACTCATACACAAACTTGAATACACACACTCATACACATACAAACTTGAATGCACACTTGAACACACACACACACACACACACACACATACAAATTTGAATGCACACACACACACACACACACACACACACAAACACACACGCACACACACACACACGCTTGACTACACACGCAATCTCACTCATGAGTTATTATAAATATATTCATGTGTTCATTCATAATTCTTTCTTAACTCCATCACCACCTGGATATTTATGAATGACTTCGTGACCTGTGCATGATTATCGAAGCTTCTTGCATGGTGGTATGGTAGGTAAAGGAATGTATATTATCTTTATGTTATAATCATTTGTGTGTTGTGAAGTGAGGTCAGGTAAGGTCAGGTAAACATTAAGATTTTCTAGTTTATAGTTTATAGTCTATTGGCGTTAGGAAGGGCATGGGGCTGTAAAAACCATCTATACTAAAACCATCATTATTATTTATCAGCCCCATCGACCAGACATAAAAGTATAAGCAAAGAAAAGAAAAATTAGTCATTACGAGACGAATGAAGAAAAAAGAAATACATAAAATCCATCTCTAATTATAATATGATTCCTTACTTTAATGCCTTAGGGGAAAAAACAACGTATTATTATAACCTGAAGCTGCTCAGGGCTTTAATATCTGAACTGTTTCTCTTTCTCTTATTCCTCTCCCTCTTATTCCTCTCTCTTTTATTACTCTACCTCTTATTCCTCTTCCTCTTATTCCTCCTTCTCTTATTCCTCTTCCTCTTATTCCTCTCCCTCTTATTCCCCTCCCTCTTATTCACCTCCCTCCTTTCCTCTTCCCTCTCTTATTCCTCTTCCTCTTATTCCTCTCCCTCTTAGCTATGAACTATTCCTCTCCCTCTTATTCCTCTCTCTCTTATTCCCCTCCCTCCTTTCCTCTTCCCTCAACATAATTACTGGAAACGGGGCTTGAAAGAGTCAATCTGCCCCAGTGATTCCTCTCCTCATGCTGCTCATCCAAACTTTCCTTGCCCAGACCCTGTCATTTATTGGCCTTCTTTCGGATTTACAGGCAAATTTTTCCTCTGAACCTCGGACGAACGAGAAGGGGTGAGATGATAATGTTACGTGTTTACTGTTGTTGTGGTTGTGGTTGTTGTTGTGGTTGTGGTTTGAGGGACAGAGAGACAGACGGATGGATTCACGATGGATGTATAGGTTATGTTTTCGGCCTGTCATTCCTGCCCCCCCCCCCGTTATTCCTGTTTTAATTATTCCTGCCCCCCGTCATTTCTGGCCTCCTCTGTCATTTCTATACCTCTGTTATTCCTGTACTCCCCGTCATTCCTGTCCCTCTGTCATTCCTGTTTAAATATTCCTGTTCCCCGTCATTCCTGCCCCCCGTCATTCCTGTCCCCTCTGTCATTCCTGCCCCCTCTGTTATTCCTGTCCCCCGTCATTCCTGACCCCCGTTATTCCTGACCCCCTTTATTCCTGTTTTCATTATTCCTGTCCCCCGTCATTCCTGGCACCCTCCCGTAATTCCTGTCCCCCGTCATTCCTGTACCTCTGTCATTCCAATCCTCTGTCATTTCTGTACCTCAAATAACTCTTTCTTAAATAGTTCTTTTCTTATTCATTCTTGCTTTAATTATTCCTGACTAATATTTTCATACATGGTTGGCAGTCAAACAGAAGAACCAATCACGTCTTATTCACGATAACGTTAATTTTTTTTATAGTTTATCATTATACCAAAGAAGCGATAAGACTTTAGGCCTCGACTGTACCTATATACCACATTTTATAACCTGACGAAAAATATAAAAACGAACTATAGTCTGGCAGAAAGGAAACTCTCTCTCTCTCTCTCTCTCTCTCTCTCTCTCTCTCTCTCTCTCTCTCTCTCTCTCTCTCTCTCTCTCTCTCTCTCTCTCTGCCAAGCCTTCCGGTCACGGGATTATTTTTTCTTTCTTTTTAATTCAACCTCCCTAATTCTCCGGCTCGTTCGTACAAACATTTTACGGTGCGTCTCTGAGAATTCATTTCAAGTTGAGCGGACTTCGAAGGCTTCCCGCCCTTGTGAACCCGTCCCTCCTCACTAGGCCAATGTTTCATTACTTTCTGCTTGCATTCCGCCACTCATCCTCCTCCTCCTCCTCCTCCCTTTTCTCCTCCTTCTTCTCCTCCTCCTCCTTCTTCTCCTCGTCCACCGCCTCCTTCTCCTTCTTCCTCTTCTTTTTCCTCCTCCTCCTCCTTCTCCTTTTTCTCCAGTCCTCCTCCTTCTCTTTCTCCTCCTCCACCTGCTCATCCTCCTACTTCATCCCCTCCTCTTCTCCTTCTTCCAGTCAGTCTCATTTCTCTGGTGCTCTCCTTTTCTCTTCATTTATCCTCTTTCCAGGAACGGAATTGGAGGTCATAGAATTTTTCCCATCCTTTATCCAGCTGAACCCTTTGTGTGTATTCCGGTGTCACTGCCTTCCCTTTAATCTACACAGGATGGAGTTGGATCCAGTGTTCGGTCACCAACGAGACGAAAGACTCCAGATACTGTAACACAAAACACTACAACAACATAATCATAACTAAAGGCTCCACGTGTTAATAAACTATAAGGAAGGTTAAATTTTATATACACAGTGCAAATACATTACCTTGAGAGAATGATCCAATCAATATGTCGTTTAATTCACAATCAAGTCGGCAAAGTTTTGTAAATGTCCCTCTTTAATTCATCATGTAGCGTACCGGTAAGTGGTTTACACGTAAATGTGTTGTTTACGTTGTGAGTGCGAGGAGGAAAATGGTCCAGGCGAGAAACTGGCCACTCTCGAGAAGACCCGCTCTTAGATGGTTAACTCGCTGAATTTCGATAATCACTTTTGTTAACACTCCTGACTATCCCTAAACGATTTTATTGTTCCAGATGATAATAGCAAACATCTGTAGTTTAGGAGGCCATCTTTTCTCTTGTGGATGATTCAGCTAAATTATGTCAGGAAGCAGAATAGTGCCTCAACAGTTTAATTCGTCCTTTACTTGTATCATTATTATCATGTTTAACTCAAATAATTATGTTTAGTTAATCACTTTTCTCCACTCCATCCTCCTTCCCTCAGTCTCCTCCCTCCATAATAAAAAATCTCTTACCTTCTATTCCCAGTCATCTCCTCCTAAACCCACCCTAGTCGGTCAGTCAGTCAGTCAGTCAGTCAGTTAGTAGTCTCTTCCTGGCTCTTTCCTAAACAGCACATCTTGGTCTTCACTCTTCCTCTCCTTCACTTCTTTTTTCCTGCTCCTTCGTTGCTTCCTAATTGAGCATTCCAGACACCGGCCATCTCACCTTCCCTCCAATATCAGAGAACACGCCGCCTCTCCACCAGCAAACGCAGCCACCCACCCACACCAATACTTCGGCCTCTCTCTCTCTCTCTCTCTCTCTCTCTCTCTCTCTCTCTCCTTCACGGCCCCAGGGTTTACGAAGTTGGTGGGCGGGTTGCGTGGGTGGTTGGGTGGGTGGTTGGTTAGTTGAGAGAGAGAGAGAGAGAGAGAGAGAGAGAGAGAGAGAGAGAGAGAGAGAGAGAGAGAGAACCCAACTTAATACTCCCCTTTGGGACTAACACTCGACATATATATATTATTTCTCCGGGTTGGACTAGGTATATGCGGCCCCACCTCCCCATTCTCATTACTGCATCTTGGCGTGGCTGTGAGTTGGCTGAGGACTCTCGTGAACTCGATAAACAAGAATCTCTATTAACTAACGTAATCAACAACCAACTCCGGAAACACGTGCTGTGCAATGCCTATGCCTCTGTGTCGTTTACGAATTTCACTTCCATACTACTGTACCTTAAGGCGAGATTCTTTTGTTGATGCATTGGAAGATCTCTATTACTACCGTTCAGGGCGTTTGTTTTCTGACATAGGATAAAATTTTCCAACAAGACCGTCTCATTAAGACACTAATAAGAATTTCATAACTTTTTATTTATATATTTATTTATATATTTATTTGTAGTCTAGTCCAGATACTACAGAGCATGTTTAAAAACTTTGCTCAACATGCTCGGAATCTATCTATGGAGAGGAGAGATGGTCCCTGGAACGAAAAAAAAAAAAAAAAAAAAAAAAAAAAAAAAAAAAAAAAAAGCATGCGTGAAGGTGTATGTACAGTCGGCCTCAGGAGTTCGTATACACCACTGTGTTATCTTGGGTTCCTTTCAACTTGAAAATTTAGTACATTAATTTCCTACCACGAATCTGTTCTAGTAATGTAATTTGTCTATGCCTGAAACCGTCAACAGAACAATCCCTACAGTATGTGCAGAATAAAGACCCCATTCAACCAGTGCTCTGTGTACGAATTGCTGAGGCGACTGTACTTGTAAGAGGGACGTGTTCAGCGATCTTCACATCCCTTTATGTTAAAAAATAATGGAAAAATAATATCAAGTTCAACATCATCACTAACCTAATTCAAGACTAACCCAAATTTCAACATTATTCGCCCTGTGTTGTGTAGTCTGTGTTCTAGCAAGGATATACATTACAGTACTTTCTTTATCGCATCATTCCTGCATGGTGTACTGTACAAGAAATTCACCCTATGTTTTAAGAGGTGAGTACATGCACTCGCAATCCAAAATTTGTATCCAGGTTTTGTTGAAGTTCCGAATCATTTGACATACTATAGTGAACCAATTACAACGCTTGTCCTGTTGCATATTTGCTTGAGCTCACCCAATACTCGATCAGGCTACTCGAACTAAGACTGGATGCATATTTTGGATCGCGAGTGTACATACATGCCGTGTTGGTAAATATGGACTGGAGCAACTGATTTCGCCAAACTATTCCAAGCAACAGGCCACCATTATCGTTGTTTCTGTGGTCCTGTTTCTTGTCATACTTTGGAGGATTCAAGGCGCTCTAATGTACTATTGCGGACACAAATTTCTTTCCACTCAAGGTTGACTCCTACAGTTATCTCACCTTTAGTTTCATGTACTCTTATGATGTTCTTGCTTTAATTTGTGGGTTGACACTTTACTAGAAGTTAGAGGCTGCTTCCTGATTAATATATAAGAAAAATATGCAGCTCACTGTTAGACAAATTAGTCAAATGTTTACTAAAGTAACCTCTATGTGGAAAGAAATTATTGTCCGCAATAATACCAAAAGTGTATTAATCCTTTAAGATAGTCCAGTAATAATAGCTATAGAACATGTATTAGATTTTCCACCTAGTAATAGAATAAAAAAAAAAAAAATCAAGTCTTGTACACATCAGTGGATTTTAGAGTGAACTCGTGAGCAACAGTAATTGGGTTAATTTTATGTAAAGGAATATTGGGTGACTAAGCAAGAGCTCCTTCCATCATATCAGCTTTCTTTAGATGTTGCACACTTTAAAATTTAACACTAATTTGGAAAACAGTTTTTAAAAGGTCAGAAAAACTAGATTATTATTTTTTTTTTAGTTCCTGATTCCCTACAGAACATTAAATTTTGTACTGCATTTTGTAACCGGTGAAAATGTAACAGAATTTTTCAGTTGATGTGACTTTTTTTTTTAGGGTACATGCTTTTTATGTACCAATTTATGTAAATATTTTGCATAATTTGTTTTAGTATCTTCATCTTTTTCGTATTTTCCTTCCTTTGTCAGTCATGTGATGTTTGTATATTTTTTCAATATTATTCTATATATTGCGTGACTGCCGTGTGATATTTCTATTTACCCAGAAACATCAGCTTTCGTAATAGCTAATCTGCAAGCACTAACTAACTAACGCCAGACGACTTTTTGTATCTCAGAAAACTTGATTTATCACTTCAGAGGGACAGTACACTGACATACGTATACCACCTTTACGAGTACACACACACACACACACACCTCAGGTTCCTTTAAGTGAGTAGGTGAGGTCACGTGATCCATGGCAGCTCGGGTCGTGTCCTCTCTCACCCACATCTCTCTCTCTCTCTCTCTCTCTCTCTCTCTGCTTGATTACTTATGCATATGTGTATATGTGTTTAGCCAACCAACCTGTCTCTCTATATTATTATTATTATTCCAGGCTTGACTATAGACAGACAAATAGACAGACATAATGTACAGTGATGGTTTTCGTGCTCATAAACTGCCACCATCAGCTCTAAAATATACTCCACTAAGTACTCACAAACATCGGGAAATTACAACAGTGGCTCAGGATAATCAGACAAATTTGGTAAAGGAAGGTGATGTATGTAATGAAGGAGGGTGAAGGAGGTTGAGGGATCGCCGCCCCCCTCCTCCCCCCTGACACACCCTGGACTCAGCGTCACCACCTCTCCCTCATCATCATTTCTCATTCAGGAGGAGGGAATTTGCACGCAATGAAGGAGCACTGGGAGGCTAGCTCATCCCTCTGTCTTCATCTTCAAGGACCATGATATATGTGATGTCGGGGAATAGGATCGAGGCTGATGATTAATTCCAAACTATATGCCATGAAACAGATCGACTTCCCCGGTATAGGTGTTGTTATATGACACTTGTTGGAAGAATCATGGGGTGTCCTTCCAATTTATCAACGTAATTATGCAGAAACTTATTGAGTTTTTATCGGCTGTTTTTGTTGGAATGAGGCTTTCCTGATCTGTTTGCCATTATTTTCTAAATGCAGACATTAATTTGGACATACTTTGCCTCTTTTTGTGAACCATGATGAAGCAAAGGCCAGTGGGAAGGGATGATATTGTAGCTATTCTGTCACTTTACAACATGGGAGGACATTGTCACTGGCCTCTGTCTCTCCAACGTTCACAAGAAGAGGTAAAAAAAACAAAGAAAATATTCATTCATAAATAAGGGAAATTCTGATGTTAAAGTTGGAGAAATTTCGTCAAGGGGTCAAGTAGAGTCTTAGCAAGTTAGCAGACTGAGACCAGCCTGCAGGCAACACTAACCTTGATTGATTGACGTCTCCATGGAATAAAACATGTGATAATTTTTTTTATCTTGGTTGTTTCTTGTTGCTTGATATTAAAGGTCAGATTCATTCAGACCTTGAGGGTATAGGGAAGCCATGTACTGTATATAAAATGTATGATGTATATATAATGTGTTTTTTTCGTTTTCATTGACATCTAACTAATCATTTTACTAATTTGTTTTATCTATCTCTTTTTTTTTTTTTTTCATCCACAGTGAGTGAGTTATGACAAGATGATGTTGGAGCTAAGTAAACTGACTGAATTGCAACATACTATAGTAAGGAATTGGTGATAAATATTGAAAGAATTACCGTTATTGCGTACGGTTTTCTACCTGTATTACCCACTTATTTACAGTAGACCATTCTAAGACTATTTTCTTCTATGGTATTTTCTCCTCAAATGCCCCATTTCCAAGATAGGGCATATTCAAATGAAATTTTGAAATTAGCCTGACCTTACCTAATCAAACCTAGACCACAGCAGACTACCGGGACCTAACCTGGGTAAACTACCGGGAAATAACCGTGGTAAAGTACAGGAAATGACCGGGGCAAAATACTGGGACCTAGCCGGATCTGGCAACACTGCTACAAAACGGCAATTCATTCAATAAATACCGAATTGATTTGCTTGTGTTGATTATAGGTACAGGTATAGTTAGTGATGCAATTGCTTTAGTTGTTGCAAATTATTCATATATTCATAAATTAGCTGTGGTTTTCTCAAATGACCTGTATGTAATTTCTACCAGTGTCAGTATAATTCTTTATTAGATAATTTGCATATATTGTACAGTCACGAGCACTAATAAGTATACAGGTGCGAGTCGAATACCTAGAGACTAAATATTAAATGCACATTAATTAAGATCTCCATTGTACAGTCACAAGCACTAATAAGTATACAGGTGTGCTTCGAATTAAACTGTTCGAAGCATCAACCAACCAAAGCTGTATACTTATTAGTGCTCGTGACTGTACACTGCACTACAGATATTATAGCAAAGTTCAATTTTTTCCCCCCAATTTTTTTTTCACATTTGATTCACCGGTATCCTGGTGATGGATATAGTAATGTTTTGTTATGCTTTGTGTATTATGGTTATCGTGGATCTGAATTACCGTAGTTGGTTACCTTCAGATCTTTGGGCCACGTGCAAGAACATTCGTGGTGCATACAATGGTGTGGTACCGGTACAATGGCTCCATAGACAAACAACAGAGCCGTTGTACCAGTGCCACACCATCGTATACACCACGATGTTCTTGAATACAGCCCTTTGTGTCTTTTGTGGCGTGGAGTTTCTAGCTTTAAAGGAAAGAGTATGGTTAGATCTTCAGTAATTTTTATTGTTGGTGACCTCCAGCATGGAGATGAAAAGGCCTGGTATATATACTGTATATAAAAATGTTCAATAGTATGAAGGATGTTAAAGGGGAATAAAAAAAATCTGGGAAGGAATGTAGAAATTTCATCTGAAATATCTGAAAGAGGAAATATCACACTACAAAGAGTTCCTCTATATGGGGTTAAAGGAAAATATGGAAAAAAAAAAATGCTAGGGCGAGAGAGCGTAGGAGATTCGCTAAGATAGTCTTAGAGAGGGAGGCCAGCCAAGGGATAAATAGGATGGTCAGGACAGTTGTCATGACTTAGAATTCAGTATGGTACCTTTGATATACTGTAGACAAGTCGTTTATTTAGGCCTTATATGTCACAATAATACTTTGCTGATCCACTGCTTATGGACTGGGATAATTGAACCATAACTTAAAAATAGAACTTTGTAAAATCCATTAATATTTTAATTATAATCATCTGAATAGGTCTCATATTGAGCACTGGTACCAGTTGCAAAAGCCAAACTCAAAAACATGATCTTGATAAACAGTTTATTAATAGAATACAATATTTCATATAATTTTATTAAAATGTAATTAACCATTAAAATATAGAAAGAATATCTAGTGAATTACAAAATTCTAGTTTAGGATGAAGGAACTTGATTTATTGAATGTTAAAAAACAATTTGCATATAAATCTATGACCACTAAAGATCAAATGTAACAAAAACAATGTGTAAAACTAGATCAACATTGAAAACTAAAAAGTGAACAGTGTTAGTAAACAAACAGTAATGCATTACAAAATAGGCTTTATATCCTAAAAACAACCAGGTTAGTGTAGTAACAATAGTTTATATATCGCTAAAGTAGGCATACTTTGGTAATACAAATATTGAAGATATAAATAAATAAGGTTCATCTCTATAAACCACTCCATGTTATGTATGGTATTATATCAGTGAATATTTTCTTAGGTGAATGTATTCCTATGTCCACTTTTTACCAGTAACATTCATGATATCTAAAAAACCCCGACAAAGATCTAGGGCATCAATAATGGAACTCTCTGGCTTCTTACTCTCTCCCACAAGGGAATATCTAATCTTTCTTATCATGCGCAGTCGTTCCACCCCGCTGGTTGTGTAGAGTCCCCCGAGTGGTCTGACTATAGACTCTCTTACCATTGATGCAAGCTGGAAAAGTCACTCTTTTGTTAGTTTCATTTACATATACAGTACACAGTGAATTTTTTATGCCAACCTGTTTCAATCCTTTGTACAATGTCAATATTTTTTACAAAGTTGAGTTTCTTATAAAAGCTGATTAACTTTGAAAATAAAATACAGTACTATAAAGAACTTCAACACTCAGGGTTGTCCACCTGGTTCAAATCCCCAAGACTGGGCCTAAGGCTTGTGTCTTGTACTAAAGTACAAGTATTTGCAGAGTAGCATAGGATGTACAGCTCTGGATAAAACTCTCTCGACTTGTTTGGCAGCATTTGGCATCTCATAGGGGGATGGGGTTAGGGGGAACTTTTCACTGAATCTTAATATTCATTGTGTGTGGGTGTGTGTGTGTGTGTGCTATCAGAGGAAGGTCTGGTGTATGTATGTACCGGTATGTATATTTAGAGCCAGTGTAGTTTGTGCTTCTCTCTCAAGATTCAGAGATGCCAAATGCTGCCAACCAAGTCGAGAGAGTTTTGTCCGGAGCTGTACCATAATGAATTACAGGTGGAGAGTTATTCTCATAAGAAATGAAAGCCTGGTGTATTTGAAACACATACTGTTAGTATTATCAATTATGCTTTGTACTGTACTTACATCAGCATGGAGAGCTAGCTGTCGAACTAAAAGTGGAAGACTATCATCTGACACCAGCCTCGGGGTCTCTTGTACCATAAATTCCTTCAACTCCGGGCAGAACAGGAGTTGTACAGTATTGGTCCTGTGATGACCTGGCTGAACCTCAACCACAGCATGGTTGTACTGCCCCTAAAACATAAAAATTATGGGAAAAACAATGATATACTATACTGTTGATTTCAAATAAGAATGATAAATAACTTTAGTGTTATATAGTCACTACCAAGTTGAATCAGTTTAATAATTGCAAGAATGGACAGGGAGGTGGCCGAGTAGTTAGTGTTCTGGATTTGTAACCTATAGATTGGGAGATCGATTCCTCTCAGGTGAGGGCCTGAGAATATTTACTCTTTCGATTTGAGTTTCAGGCACTAACTATAAGGCAACTGAACGTTGTAAAACACCCTCGCTGGTACCATAACAGCTGCAGTATTTGAAAATTACTCTCACTTCCCTCCCTCTGTTGCTGGGTACCAGTTTGGAAGTCGTGACGTGTGTGTGTGTGTGTGTAGCAGTTGACCTGGGCCACGGTAACAGGCTTGATAAAGCCCAAGTCCAGTATCGGAACATTTAGAAAAAAAATAATGATTTTCTTGACGAGATATTTGTTATGAGTGATAGACAATTTTTAAAAAGTTACAGTAGGCTAGTTGTAATACTTGTGGAATAAATAATGTTTACTGAATGTTTTTGAAATATTTAAAGTATAGAAAAAACTTGATACAAAGTATAAGAGGTTGACCTTTGACCACTAAATTGGTAAACCCACCAAATGAAACCGATTACAGATTGAGTGAACTGGATTAAATCCTTTTGACAACTGTGAATAACAATTTACTGTACTGTACTTTACTATATTTCTATTAAAGTGAACACTGGTTTATCAGAATAGATTTAAACCTTGGATGATTTAAATTTTTTTGTAACTCAAATGAATATTTTTTTATGAAAGATATAAGCTTTTGATTTAGGGGTTATAATGCCTGAACTTTAGATTTTGACCATGTCTTCCTCTGGTGTTAGTTGATTAAATATGGACAAGTCATCATGCATAGCTTAAAGGGTGGGGATAAAATAAATACTGGGATGAAACTGAAGGAGCGAAATTTCACACATAATACTGCATAACAACAAACCACTAGACAGTTATTTTATTTAGAATTTGTTACAAGTATTTTGAAATTATTAATACAGAAAACTGAGGTACCTTTATTGTATTGATGTTGTAAGGGTTACCACTTTCGTTGTACACAATAGTTACATAATTGTTGCCAATGTGACGCTTCTTTCCAATGCACTTTGGATCAGATTCCTTGGTTGGCATCATTGTTGCTATGTGGAACACAACCTTGTAAAAGAGTAGGAGTCAAACATAACATTAAAATTATACAGGCTGGAAATCTTGTAAAATGGACACAAAATGAATATTGGTACAGCACAGTACAGAGTACAGCAGAAACTACTGTACTGTACTTTACTTAAAGGTTTACAACTTCAAGTTATATTCCCATTAAAAAAATAAATAATACTGTATTATCTTGAGATTGTCATACTAATGACAAAAATTAATATGAAAGTGATTTGGCACTAGACCACTGAGATTTTATGGAAATCGTATACAGTATACAGGGATGAGTATTTAAAAGAACAGTTATGATCCAGTGGTTACAGTGGATCACTTGGACAGAAGGCAAGAATTATAATAATCAATACCCCATTTCCCTTTTTTCAAGGGGTAGGGAGGCTCTAGTGCCAGGGCAGGACCCCTGACAGGCAAGGAATCCAGTTCTGAGGCTATTTGAGTCTTTGGTGGGGTCATTGTTAGAGAGCGGGGCACTCAACTCTCACTCCCCCACCTCTGTATCATAGGGGATACTAGGCTGACTGCATTGTCGCAAGAATGGTGGGCGATGGGGACGCCACTTTCCTCCACCACCACAGGACAAGAATTATTCATAAAGATAATAGAAATAATCAAGAATTATCAATATACAATACAGTACCTGCATCATTTTATCATGCCATACACAAACTGTTGTGCCATCAACACCATTTGTGTCCAGCCCACCAAGGAATACCTCTTTTTGTGATACTTCTCCAAGTTCCAGTGTTATACCTAGTCCCTGAAAATTAAATTCTAAGAGTTAAAACCGCAAACAAGTTGATGTGGGCTAGATTATGGGTAGCCTAAAGTTTTAATCACAAGTTCTATGTGCTTTCTCGTCAAACAAATTTGCTCCAGGTCACTAAATCACCTCAGGATATCTTTTACTTTATCCAGTACTGTATATTCACTCATCACTGCATTACTTGCAAGCTATCTCTCAGTGAAGCTTAACATGCCTTTCATGGGTAACTAATTTCCACTGTTCTTGTGTGGCTTTCCAACTGTGTCCACACCTCTCTTTTTCTTAGTAAGGATTATCATAGTCAATACATCATCATGTGCAACAAAATCTGTATACGGAACAGTACACCAGTAAAAGTGTATACTGTACTTTTAACATATTAAAAGATCCTATACTATGTCAAATGGGAGAGTGGTGGCAGAGGAGGGATACTGTACTTTACTTGGTGGCATCACACTGGTGACCTGTTTGAAATAGTCCAAGGTTCACTTCCAAGGATGTACGGAATTCACGTATTAGAACTCTATACAGTACAGGTATATGCGAATAGGAAGTCAACCATTTGAGTGATCTCTCGTCATAATATTACATATGCTCAATTTTTTTCAGCAATGTTTCCATAATTATAGATATGGCACCTGTATAGTACTGTTGTATGGTAAAGTGACATTGCAGAACTGCATTTGTGAGAATTATAATGGAAGATATGATTGCTCTTAGTAAATATGGTCAATCCTATAATTGTTGTTGAAGCCTATATTTTTATGTTTAAAATGGGTTGTCAGCGATGAGTTCACAGAAAGAAAGATCAATACTATGCAGCAGCAACACCTAAGTTATGATTTGGGAACCTCAGCTGAGAATATAACAGAATAGTTAAAAATATATACTGTGCACACAGACAGTCATGCCTTCAGCTATCCATACAATACAGTAGATAGAACTCACCCTGATGAAGAACATGTATCTGAGGGACCCAACAGTATTGCTAAGAATCTCTTGTTCTGTGGTCTGATCTGGTCCCACATACAGTACTCCAATCTTATGAGTTTCTTGGGGTTTTATATAGTCGATGACAGTAATTGCCCTGTCTATTTGTTGTGTATCTGGCAGGGGTATGGGCTTGTTCTCATCTGAAACCCTTTCATGGTAAAAGAGCTGCAGGAACACAAAGCTGAAAAGAATCCGATTTATGGGTTACATTGACCGAGTCACCTGGAATCACAAGGCTTATGGATGGGATAGATGATGAATGAGATTACAAGTACAGTATTGGTGAAAATGTGAGGTGGATAATGAGAAAGAACGATTGTTTTGATTGATGTTATATGTTCGTATCATAGAGAGTGGTATAAGGTACAGGTATGGCATTTATAAAAGTCTTAAATTGCACTGATAAGACTGACAAGGAATGGAAGAGTAAATAAATGAGTGAAGGTTGTATTGCACATCTGCACATTGGTCAGAGTAAAAGGGTGAAAAATAGCTACTGTACTGTATAAGTGAATGGAGGGTTATTGGGGAAACTGACAAGAATGTGTTTGAGAGATCGTCACTTGAGATTACCCTGGTGTGATGCCACTCATTGGCTCCTGTTCATATCTTAGGAAGCCAGGTTGAGGTTGAGGGCTTCTGAGTAATTTTCGAGTAGCAGGGTTGGTGTCTGCAATGGAGTAGCCTCTAATACGACGTGTAGGCAAAGGAGAAGTCATGGTAGACAGTGCTGATTCACTGTCAATAATCTTGTGTTTACTTGCACTCCCACTCTGTATGATTAAGAAATGTATAAATGGTAAGCCTGGAAATACAATCAGGAAATCTACTGTGATTGCATATTTCAGTCAAGTACTGTATTATGCTGCTGCATAAGGTATTAGGATTCACAAACTTACCTAGATTTTATTCTCTCCCATCCTAGTTACATCCCTTTATTTCTCTCTTATCTTTAGGGTAATTAGCCAGCCCCAACTATGAGGCATGATCATTTACCATATACCGTACCAACTGAATCCCAAGCCAACATCATCTTGCAGTGGATGCACTGGCTCCCCCTTGGGCAGGGAGGTGGAGTGACAACCCCAAGGGGAGGTGGAGTGACAACCCCAAGAGTAAAAACTTTTTGCTCTGTTTCCTTCTGTAGCAACTACAGTATTTCATGATTGTCCATTCAAGAGGAGGTGAGGGATCTACACCATGGTTATTTGATCATACTGTAATCAATAAATTTATAGTTATATAATTGGGAATCCTGCTCATATAACTTTGGTGAACCTGAGATTTTAAAGGATAACACAGGTAAAGTTAGTAAAATGCCATAAAATTAACCAGTTACATTATAGTCTCATTCAAATAGCTAATGGTTCTGCAGCCAGGATTTCCCATCAAATGATCAGTCCATATGGTGTTATATCTTTGCCAATGAAATAGTTAAGGCTTACTAGTTTATCATCTTGACTTACAGTGAAGACTGAGCTATGGTCCTCCTCAAAGAATGATGTTGTGAAGTACAAATCATGGAGATCCTCCAAGGGCACCTCTGACCCATCGCTATCCAGCAGCAAGTCATTCTCAACGCGCAACGTCCATGATACATCCCCTGAAATGTTACACCAAAGCCTTAAAATTGAATCAAAATAAAAAGTGAAAAAGTGCCGAGAAAGACATGTGGTAAGTAATTTTTTTTTTTTTTTTTTTTTTTATATGTTCCGACACTGGACATAGGCTTAATCAAGCCCGTTACCGTGGCCCAGGTCAACTGCTACTCTCACACACACACGTCACGACTTACGAACTGGTACCCAGCCACAGAGGGAGGGAATTGAGGGTTATTCCCAAATACTGCAGCTGTTATGGTACCAGCGAGGGTGTTTTGCAACGTTCGGTGGCCTTATTGTTAGTGCCTGAAACTCAAATCTGAGAGGATCGATCTCCCGACCTCTAGGTTACGAGTCCAGAACACTAACCACTCGGAATTGCTAGGCAACATGGACAGAAAAGAATAAGATTCTTCCATTAAATGATTAAGAACTCTTGCCTGAACTGTACTATTCTATCACCAAACAATTCTGGTGAATATAGGCCTCTTTGACTCTTGTCAAAGAAAGAGTATAATAATTCTGTAATAAAGACTCACCCGAAGGTTGACGTATATGAACTTCTGCATAGTTACGACACCAACAAGCACACACATTCATCTCTGCAATAATTTTTCTTGGGCCCTCTCTCTGGCCATCTACGCAGCTGGTGTCTTTACTACCTATAGCACAAAAAATTAAATTAATGCACAATTATAAACCTGGTAATTGATAACAGCAAGGCCTTATGCCTTTGCATTATTAATATAGATACAATACTCTTTACCAAGTCCTTCTCCTTGAAATATTTTCAGTTTCTGTTCCCTTTTGGCTGAAGATGCCTCATATGCACTCAAATCACATCAATCTCACAAAAAGTGAAGTACTGTACATTTTAAATTATTTAGCACAAAATATAACTAATAATGCAGTTGTATTTTATGCATCATCTGAAACATAAACCAGTGCAACTGATATAAACAAATGCCATACTTAATCATATGGAGGTAAATACAAGTTATTTGCATAAATAAAAAGTAAAGTGTAAAATGCTACTCATGTAGGGACTGATATCACCAGTCCTCGCACTCATTAGACGTGATGAATGAGGTTTCACTTTTTTGATAACTGAGTAAAAGGATTAACCAGTTAAAGCCAAGTAAGTTAACACTATATTGATTGCTTTTTACGCTGTAGGAACAATTAACTTTCCTTCATTTGAAGTTGTTGCCTCTTTTGAAATCTTTTCCTGGAACTGAAGAGGAAGCATGTCATCCTTTCTGAGCATTTTGTTTTGAGTCTGAAAATAGAGAAATTATTTCATTACAAACCAAGAAAAAAATGTAAATTTTTCATGTGCCTTATTCATTCTACTGTATTTAGTTGCTTCTTAATGTAAATTCATACTCATTCAGTATGAAATGTACGAAAGATTTTGAATGATTGTGGATAAGGTTATTTTCTATCTCAGCCACCCAATAACATTTGTACTACCGGTTACATACTGTATGTACATTATTGTAACCATATACAGTACAATAAAGCTTAAGGATGATTAAACGATGTCAGGTGGTAGAGTACTGTACTGTACAATACAGTTGGCCACAAGAATTCTTACACAGGCTATATGGAAATAGAGGGCATTATTCTGGAAGTACTTCAATGAATGGTCTTCCAAGTGACTGACTGCATAATGACAAACCTAATAATAATGTCATATTGTACTTGGGTAGTCTTACATTATCTATATGTTGTAAACCCTTGAAAGCAACAGCATGTGTACGATTTCTTGTGGTCAATAATACAATTCTTTATTTTAACACTTACATGTTCCTCAGTGATATGATGTCCACCTTCCTGAGCAGAGGCAGGTCTGGCTGGCTTTCTTTTACTGCTTTGCTTTTCCCTGGATGAATCAATAATCGATTCATAGTCTGACCCACGTTGTGGCAAGGGATCAGACACAGGCCGGGGCTCCTGCTGATGCTCAGTTATGACCATTGACATGAATTCCCCTGATAGGCCATCTTCCTTTGAAAACTGTTTGAGGGGTGGATGCCTGAGTTCTGGGACAATAATGGAGTCACACACATCCCCTGTATCAAACACCTCACTAGAAGCTGTAGCCTGGCTGGGAGTCAAGGATTCTACTACTGAATCAGAAATAGATGGCTCATTTGACTGAGCCTTTCCTAGACCTGCCTCAGCACCTGCAGTATCTCTCCTTGATAGTGCTGTTGGAAAAGTAAAGCTATTTTGAGAATAAATATGAATATAATGCTTCATTTTAGTATGTATGGTACAGTTACAAGCAATAGTTTTTTACCTCCCTAGTGAGAGTGAGGTTGAAGTTGTGGTTGCAGAAGGGGTGATCAAGCGAACACTGACCGGTTCAGAGGAGTTAGACAATTGTTCGGAATGATTTGCGAAGTGTTGGAGCCAAGGTAAATGAACCTTTCTGATGCCATGAAACATTAACAGGCATGTCAAATTGGTCAATGTTTGTTTGTCTGGCTCTTCAACCCTGACTTCAGCCTCACTCTCACTAGGGGGTAAAGAAACTATTGGTCATGTATGCTATGCTATCAGTGCTAAGTATGCTCTGCTGTCAGTACTAAGTTTTCCACATTCGGCAGTTCCCATGGCAGTCCCTTCCTGAAATGGTTGGCAATGCCTCAAAAACTTACAGACTAGATTTCTGATTTGACTTTGGCAATTCAAAGTTAATAGTGATACCTTTTTCATTAGGCTAGTGTATAAGTTTATGA
The DNA here is from genome assembly GCA_033782935.1 of Petrolisthes cinctipes. Taxonomy (NCBI): domain Eukaryota; kingdom Metazoa; phylum Arthropoda; class Malacostraca; order Decapoda; family Porcellanidae; genus Petrolisthes; species Petrolisthes cinctipes. The sequence goes on from JAWQEG010007214.1 coordinate 20,607, forward strand.
AAATCCCTTTCTACTCTATTGTACTTGCCTTTGCTTATCCTTGTACACATCTGAATACATCTATCACACAGACCATGCTTAAGGACCCTTTGAGGACAACCAGAAGTTGTGATAGTAATGACCTTATTGCCAATAAGCCACCGTTTACTGGTACCCTCTGCCATCAGCATTTCACCAATACAGTCTCTGGTATGTGAAAATATTTTTTTGATTAATTCATGGTACAGTATATAATTATGTGTGTGTGTGTGGAAGTACAGTCAGATTTGATGATCATGTCTGTTACCACCAGTGTTCTGTGTAATCACTTTCCTGTTGTGCAATTCAATATGTACTGTATAAAGTTTTCATCATTCATATGTGACTGATTAGACTCCTCAAGAGAGCTATGTTTGTTATGTTGAAAAGTAAAAAAAAATTTGACAAGCAAGCCATGTAATTACACTGTCCTCTGATGATAATGGACACAGCTTTTGATTTTAAATGTACATTTGTGACATGAAATCTGGTGCAATTTTACAGCCAAAGGTCATTAGACATTACTGACTGGTTAAAGAAATCTAAGTCAGACCATATTGCAATGGTTAAGGGATCCTGTGGTGTAGTAAGAAAATTGGAGGTGTAGGAGTCCTTCAAATATTGCCACAAAACACTAATTATATGGAAGGAGCTTGTTCCGTGGCATAATTAAGAGGAATCAGAAGCCTCCAATTCTCATACACAATCACAGGGTTCTTAAACTATCATGGCTCATCAAGAATGATTCAAGTCTTCTCTATTCCTCTATTACTACTGTACTTACCTCTTGGCATGAACAGGAAAGGAGGTAATCATATTTTGAAACATAAGGTCCATAAGGGTCTCCTGCTGATCAATGTAGAACTGTAGTTTTTCATCAGAATCATCTACTACCTGAAAAACATTACAATACACGAGATGTTTAATGAAATGAGGAAATAGGCTGAAAATGTGAAGGATAGGAATGATAGTCTACACCTGGATAATAAAGTACAGTAAGAGTATTTTGAGGAATTGTGGTCATGGAGGAAAGGTGATAAATGTCAACATGATTGGTTCTGGAGGAGTCCTGATAGCATGACCTAGAACAAATGTAGATATCTTTGTGGCAATGTTATCTTGGATCACTTTCCTCTCGTATCATTAGTGATTTATGTACACCACACCTTTCACAGATTTCAATTTTTCTTACCTGGTAGATTCTATGAACAAGAAACTTCTCTGGATAAACATCTCTACTGCTCTTAAATTATACGGTATATACTCATAGCTCAAATTTGGTTCACACTCAGCCTCTGTACTTTAATTCTTTTCTTCTAACCAGCGCTTTAATTGCACCAATTACTTTTCTCCCTTATCCAATAGTAAATTAACAGATTGCATTAAAAGAGCTTAACTGAAGACAACCATTTTTTTCTTAATTAAAGAAGGATACTTTTACAGCATTATTGATATTGGTAATTACAAAATATTATTAATGCTTATAAGAAAACCTGAGGATAAACCCTTGAAAGTGACTGTCTGCATCATAGTCGACTAGCACAATACAGTAGTAGCAATGTTTTTTATATAGAAAATTTACACCCACGTCTGTGAAACAAATTAATTGATGGTACTATAGTAGGCTAAATTAGGTCTAGTTCACCTTAACTGGCTTGGCTCTCTTCCATGGAGAAGTTGGTTTTGGTGGAGGTTTTATCTTCTGTTCTTTAAAATGCCTCCTTATATCAATGAGTATGCCATTCAGACTCTGAAAACATTTAAAATATTTAGTATATACTACTGTATGGCTTATGCTCCCATTAAAACAAAGCCTAGAAAGCAACTGCCAAAGCTACACTATTTCATCCTAGAAAATCTATCAAGTACAGTAATATCCACTATCACTAATCACCCTCATGGAAGAGAATCATTCATAGCTATTCCGGCATTCTGACTTGTTACAGCACCAAGATGCGCTTGTTTATGTAGCATCAGTGTACAGAATGTAGAGGTAAATGAATTTAGTAATGTAGAGGTAAATGAATTTAGTAAATCTTGTATCCACTACTCTGTACAATACTGTAGTATTTGTACCTTCATTTCAATATATTTCCTAACTTAAAAATGATCTAGTTGGTAGAACACCTTTCCTTCTTTGTTTGCAGATGATCCCTCTTGGGCTGCTCTTGATTGAGTTATCAATTTCAACATCATACAGTACTCATGGAAAATATGAATATGGATAATTACTAAACTTTACACCCATAGAAAATTGTTTATCTAAATAAATATGCCTTATGAAATAAGAGCTCTAATAGGCCTTACCTTGATAATGTAGTCTGCTATATGTACTTTGTTTTTCATCTGACATTTCAGGAACCACATGGCAACGACATGGTAGGCAAGAGACACTATGTAATGGTTGAACTTGAGAGGGTTGGTGTAAGGGATTGCTAGTGCAAATACAGCCTTGTATTGTTCAGGCACGAAGTTCCTATGCAGGCTAGGAAAATGGAGTACACCTGGGAAGGGAAATGTATTGTAAGTTAAGCTACAAATGAATACTGGGGTGAGAAGCGGCATTATTAAAAAGTAGGACCTTGAAAAGTAGCCTCAGTGTAACTTCATACATATGCTATAATTTTAATTTTCCCCTAAGTTGGCCGAGCCCTGACACCCAACAGTTGCTGTTAACTGGCCGAGAATTTTGCGATATTGTGGTCCGGGCTGCAATGTACAGTCGGCAGCAAAAGTCTTGTCGCCTCACTTCATCTTGAAGAATAACAAAGGATAATCATCGAACCAACACATTCACCATACAGAATTACAATATCAAGGGGGCAAATTAGTAAACTGCTCTGAGTTTTCATTTTATGATCCTCTGAAGCTTATATTTCCATACTGTACTTCATGACCTGGCAGATGTAGCGACAAGACTTTTGCCGCTGACTGTACCTCTCACAGTATTCCTGTCATGGAAAATCTGGTTGCCACGAAAGACACGACTCCTAAAGTAAACCATGTGAAGGATGTGACTGCACATCTATACTTACATGATAAGAACTCCATCATAGGACGGGAAATATGCGGGGTTGGGGTGATGGTGGAGAAGTGGCTGATAACATTATGCATCTCCTTGACCATAGCACTCATCTCCACCACACACACAGTTAAAGCCATCAGACAAACACCACCTGCCACCCTATTAATTACACCAAGTTGCAAACTTCGCACTACCTGTAAAATATGATGTGTTATACTGTACTTTGAAGTACATGTAATATAACAATGTGAAACACAGCCGACATTATTTTATAATTATCTTGAATCAATTTTATAGTACCTGAATCCATTATGAACTCTCCTTGTCCATTCCTTTTATCCATTACAGTTGCTTTATATAGATTACTATATCCATTTCATTTATCCATCACAGTTGCTTTATATAGAATACTATGAAGTCAACAGGGTTACTGTATTTTTCATAAGGTCACTGAATTCACAATCTGTTGTAAATATGAGCAGGTTTAAAACTAAAACAGAATTTAAAAGATGGAAAGAATATAAAAACTTCTTGTGCTTTATCCATTAGCAAGTGTTAATATCATAATATTGTACCTGCATCTGCACAGAATGTCTCAAGTACATGTGATGAGAGGCAAGAGAAGCCAGCACTGGGTAAACGTAGGTCTGGAAGTCAGACCACGTGAAATTCTGCGATGTGTTGAGGAGGTAGTTTGGTAGATTCAAACTTCGGTCAGTCACCTGCACACCCAAATTTGCAGCATAAGAACAAAAGCATGATGAGAGGGAGTTGGTAAATGGCATAGTTAGAGTATAAGAAATCCAGAAAACATTTTCCTGCAACTCTCATAATGAATATACTTGGGCTTCTTGAATAGTTAGTTCTCGTGTGCCCTTCAACAGATACTTCAACCCAAAACATATCAATTATGCTTAGCAAATTTACTATGGTACTGCAATCTTTTCTGTTACAAATAAGGAATTGTGTAATACTGTACTACCACACCTTGGAACCCGCCAAATAGTTTCAAAGTACAGTAATATAAATCACAGAATTATATTTACAATATGTACTACTCTTACTGTACTAAAAACACACCTTAGTGTAAGATGTAGGCAAAAATTAATATACAGTACTGTACAATATTAATTTATCATCAGTACCATTGCCTTTATTCTAATTGGTTGAAGGCTCCAAACCCAGAGAAAATATAAATAACAAAGATGGACTATGAGGCAGAAAATACCTCTCGTGTTAGTACCATACAATATTTATGTATCACAAACCATACGACAGAGGTAAAGGGCCAACTCCTCAATCTCTCTGCCATCATCAGTGAGGAGGAAGATTTTGTTGACTATAGCATGAGGTAAACCCTTCAGTATCTGGCGCAGCACAATCCAGTCTAGAATTGATAGGAAAATTACTAGAAACATCATCTGCCAACTTGTAATAATTCCTGAATTCTCCCAACACTGATGGTAGTACCTCTTTGTCAAGTGGCAAGTACTACCATGTCATAATTACAAGTACAGTATCTGAAACAGGCAATGTTGTGGTTAGCATAAATTCAAAGAACACTTTTGTAAGCTTGACCAACTCACCTGTCTCCTCCTTTAGTGCTTGCAAGATGATGGTTGCAGTAGTGGAAAGTGACAAAAGAGTTGGTTTGCTGACCTGGGAGTTGGAGGCTTCTTTGGTCTGTTGTGTATGTGTCTCAGGCCTGTAAGTACCTGTACAACTCTTGTCAGTAGAATCTGCTGGTAGTGTTGTGTTCTTTTCTTCTGTATCCCTCCTTGCTGGATCATCTGGGCTCTGTAATTGTTCTGTAAGACTCTTTGGTATAGCACTCTCTATATCTTCAGTAACCTCTTTCGATATGGAAGTATTCTTTGGTGAATTTACTTTACATCTCTTTGGTATAACACCTTTTCCATTAGTTTCTGTATTTGGTCTCTTTGGACTTGTAATTCTTTTCTTTGGTATAGCACCTTGTTCGTGTTTATCTGCTGCACTCTCCTCATCCTTCTCTGGCATATCTTCTGCAATCCTCTGTCGTTCAACATTTTCCTCATTATCTCTAATCTCACTTTTGTCAACTTTATCCTCATTTCCCTTTATATCCTGTGCTGTGTTATGCTCCTCTATCTTACTCTCTTTATCCTTCAAAATATCAGTTTCCATTGAGCTGTACTCTGCCAATAGCTTTTCTTCCGTTACATTCTTAAATGTGTGTGACTCCTCTGAAAAACGTTGAAATATATGAGCCCTGGCATTCTTGTTATCAGTTACCTAGCAGCTGGATTAAAAATGTTATTGTTGCTATAGCCTAATATATTACTATACTTATAGCCAAATTAGCATCACAGCTCCTTGCCACAGCCCTACCCATATACTAAAGTCCAGTACATACTTGCTGAGACCACCCCCGACATGGACACACGCTCTTGCCAGACTATACTGGATATTCGTTTCGTACTGTATATATATATATATAAAAAAATGGTTGTACATTGAAAATAAGGCAAAACTTACTTGTTGGGGAGTGTCCAAAGATGAGAGCTTCCCTCCGGTAAAGTTGCTTGTCAGTTTCAGATAGTTTTATGTTGTCAGTGTGAGCCAGGATCAAGTACGGTGAGTATGGTGATAGAAGATCATCTATGTCCATACTTTTACCCTCGCATGAACTATGATGTATACGTGGAAACCCTACTTGGTAATTTGAATTTATTCTCATTTCAAATACCATTTCAAAAATCTGCAATGGAAGCAAGAAATTTCATTAAAATATCCAGTTCTGGAGAGGCTCTAGCTCTCCTAGAATTTAAATTGTAACCTTTAGATTAAAAAAAATCTCAAAATATATACAGTATTGTACTTATAAATATTGAAGGAGACAGATAATGATGTGAGACTATGTAAAGTTGACATTTTCTTCCTATCTGATGCAAAAACCATTGAAGAGTTGGAAGATTTAGAGCCCCCAAAACACTAACTAATGTACAATAGCTCAAAAAAGTATCGGCACTCAGAGGGTAGATAGTTTTGAAATCGTGAGGTGTGGGTCACTCGTGTTTCAGATCACATCTCTAATTTTTCAAATTGTTTGCCGAAAAAAATAGGGCCGATACTTTTGAGGTATTGTACAGTACAATACACTGCAAACCAGCATTACTTATCTTACATGATACCTCACCTACCTGGTACCTTATACTGACAGCTCTGAACAGTAGCTCAGGTTCCTTGTAATGTTGCTCCAGGCAGGACAAAAGTATGTAATAGATGTAGACTGATAGGGTAATTGGTGCTTCCCACATCTTGCACTTGAACAGCAAGATCAGGGAATCGACAGCTTTCTCGACGTCATATACATCATCAATTGTCAGTGGCCCTTTCTCATCTTTCGTATATGGAGCCAACACGAGCTTAGAAGTTTTAATTAAATTATAATTATAGATTGAAAGTTCAGATTTTAAATTTAAGAAATTATTGGAATACTATATTATATTTATTTTTTTAATCAGTCAAAAAATGCTTGTAGTAACTTGAGTTATACTGTACTCACCTTTTCCAGAATATGAACAATTTCCATAGCCTCATTTCCATGTTCTTGAAGAGCCATCTTGACTAGTTGGCGGACAATGGCAATTTTTAGGGATACATTACCTTCTTTATCAACTTGCCCCATGTATGTTGGAACAATCTTCTTTGTTATTTCAGCACCATGCATGTGTCTGTATAAAGATATAATAGTGTACTCTAGTTGACTAGTATGCCTGCATGAAAAAAAAAAGAAAAAAAAAAGAGGTACAGTATAAACAAATAATTATGTACATGACTGTACAGATGTGTAAACATAGTTTAATGAATATAATATGACCCCAATGTGCAATAAATGAACTGCTGTGAGTTGAAACACAACTTAATTGTACTAAGAAGATGTATTCCAAGTGTGTAAATAAAAAGGTCACAATAAAAATTCTGTTGGGAACAATCCTATTTTATCGGAGACGACGGAGAGGATAAGTTGAGGGATGGGATGTTTATATTATTTCCCACGATTCAGTGTCTTGAGGTGAAGTCACTTCACTCTAGCACTCTGGAAGAATTATGTTGGGAGTGTATGAAGCATATGTGGAATGTGTGTTGGAGTTGATATTATACTGTAAACTTTAAAGAAATACTAACCTCTTATAATCATATGTTTTTGTGAACAGATCTAGTGCAGCCAACTTTACTTTTGGTCTTGAGTCTACTGTGAAATAATTTCTCATCACCATGCACAACTCATGTAGCCATTCTTCACTGTTTGTGGTCATTGTGATTATTTTTTCTTTATCCTCCAGTAATTTCATTATAGGACCTTCCTGAAATACAATACATGTTACATCTACAATGTACATGGGGCTGCTCGGTCAGACAGCTTGAGGAACTTCAACAAAAACTACAATGTACAGGGTATACCATCATGTGGGTTACCATTTCATTGAGGTCTACTTTCAGGACATGGAGCCACTCAGTTCTGACCAGACTAATAAGTACACTCAATTCAATCTCCCTAGCACACTTGAGTCATAGCCCGAGATCTGAAGCAGGAGGTTTCTGGATGACAGCCCATCAAAACCATCATGAAGCCAGACACATTTCAAACCAATGGAGGATTTGGGTGGGCTGTTGTCTAGAAACCGCCAGTTTCAGATCTCTGGCTTCGACTCAGGTAGGCTAGGGATTGTGGATTTCAAGTGCACAGTCCATGTACAGCTAATCAATTCTGTCTTTCAGAACCTGAAAGCCTAGGGTTCTCATATGATGACAAAGACAATAAATGGGTAGAGGGAATCACTTGTCAAAACTATATCACTATCTCATAAGACATAAGACAGTTGCATCACCATGAACCCCTGAAGAAACAACACACTACTTACTTTTTGTATTTCAGAATAATCTTCAATGAGACTATATAGCTGTTGGGGAAGCCCAAAGTAATTCTTTTTTTCCACCAATTCACTTAAGACGACGACAATATCTTGGAGAACACTCAAAATTGACTGTTTTGCAAATGCTTCTGTGGACATCATTTCTGTTGAAGGAACAATTATGATTAAAATCCATCTGCTGTATAACTCTGATGTCTACTGGAAATTTGTTCTGAATCTCCTCTACATGTGTGTTCACATTTGAATTCTGTAGTTAATTTCTCTGTTCAAACACTCCCACACATTTATCACCCTCTGTTACTAGACCATCTTGTTTATCTATCTGTCCGATTGTTTCCTCACATGATACTCCTACATTCTCTTTGGAAGTTCATCATCTAGCATTTTCTCCATGTGTCCAAATCACCGAGGTTTATTTTGATTCACCGATCTTCAAATATAATTATCTGGTTTCACATCCATACTTTCCTTTCATATGCCCACACTGCTCACACCATTTCACCTTGTCAAGGCACATGCCCCTCTCAAGTACAGTATAGCGCATTTCTACAACAACTATTCTTGACAGATGCACCCCTAATCTATCCTAAGGAGCTCCCTTTTCATTTCAATCAAAAAAGGTGTCATTCACAAAGTCTGTAATCAGAAACCATTATTCCATCTAGCTATAGCTTTGTATCTGAACCTTTCAATCATTAAAATCTAAAAGTAAAGCTGTACAGTACTTGTATGAGAGCATAAATTGCCAACGATGGTTATAACGATGCTCCACAAAGAGGGACTCAGACTCGTAGACTCATCAGTTACAAGCCGATGGATACCAAGAGTAATCTCATACACCACAAGTTCATTGTTGTTCTCACTGGCCTGTAAAGTGAAAGAGAACTATTATAATTTGCTGAAGTAGGTGTACTTTACCATCAAACTTAAGCTTATTAACCAATCTCAAGGAGAAAGTAATAAAACTTTTCCTTTGCAGTTGTCTTGCTAACCCCTAGAAAAGACATACAGTACTGTACTTCCACACCTCGAAAGAAAAATGGAAATGGGGTTGAAGATGGTCTACTTAATCTTCACTGATTAATGGGAAAAGAACCTCCCATTGATTAAAAAACATGACCAATTGTTGATGCAATTTTAGTAAACTTTTTTCTTAAGTATAAATTTCATAAATAATAACAAACCTCCTTGAGTGCTACAATCAGTTGGATAGTCTTCTGCTTCAGGTTAATTATCTTAAAGGGTCCCCACACCATATGGGTTAAATAGAAAATTGCACCTCGTACAACGAGTGCATCAGAGCTCTTGAGGATCAGGTCATGCATGTGCATCGTTGCAGAAACTCCCACATCTGTGCCAAGAAGGTTTTTAGTAACCTGTAGAATTAAAGATCTGATTTAGTTGTAAATATTATACTGGTGGAATGAACAGGACTTTACCAACTGTTTAAAAGTATGAAAGTTATTAATAAAAAGCTCATAAAAACAATTCACCCTGGTCACTTCCATAATACAGTATGTAGATACAGTTCTTAACACTATCCTGGAATTTACATTTTTATAGAAAAAATCTTGAGTACATAAAAATCATTAAATTTAGGTAAAATATGGGGAATATATTAGAGAATTAGTTCACCTACCTTATGAGCCAAAGAAACAAGTGATGGTGCATTGACCGAGAAAGCCAGTATCCATGTAACTATAGGGAGAGAGATACGAGGGAAGGAGCTGTATGCAGTCATGGTGTCCAAAAGATGCAAACACTTCACTGCCACCTCTTCACAATTTGCTTCTTGCAACTGTTTACATGCTTGGCTGTCAAAACCAGGTCAATGGAACTGTACTATTTGCATTAGATGTTATAAGTTTTTTTAATTAAAACAAACTCAAATCATGGGACAAGCAACCAAATTTTACTTCAATTGAAGATATTTTATCACACAATACATAATAGCTCTGACGCCTCGTTCCCTCCGGGAACTCCCCTCAAGGGGGTGGCCACAGCAGAAGTGCCTCCAGTTCTCCCTGTTCCAACACTCCCTCCTTACTTGGTCAAGCCCTCCTCTGCCCCTCACGTTTCTCTCCTTTACATACTCTTCCACTCTGTTCTGCCATCTAACCGGAGGTCTGCCTCTCACACCAGGTCCCACAACTTCACTTCCATACACCTTCTTTACAAACTCCTCACCTTGCATTCTCTCTACATGTCCAAACCACCTCAATGTATTATGCTTCACTCTCTCAACCACTCCACACTCAATACCAATTGCCTTCTCACTCACACCACATCTCTCATACACACACTCATTACTCTCTCCATCCCACCTAGTAAGGCCACATGCTCCAAAATACATAATAGGTACCATATTAAGTACCATATCATACAATACAATACATATTGAGTACCATATCATACAATACATATTAAGTACCATATCATACAATACAATACATATTACCATATCATCCAATTCCATACATAATAAGTACCGGTACCACATATGAAAATTTATTGTAGACTTGTGTGACTGACATCGCTGAAGGATTCACGAGAGAACGGGAGTATGGAGTGGGCATATGTACTGGAGTATGGTTTGGAGGAAGAAAAATTGAAATGGTGTGTACTATCAGAGTAGTGTTGCTGTCTTGTCCGATGATTTAATAGAACTTTTGAAACGAAACTTAATGAAAGTCCCACCACAGTAACATTCATGCCCAGTATGTTTAACCCTCTACCATAATCATATTTTCACCAGATTTCACGACACGAGATTTGTCTTTGATAGTACTTACACTATATTAAGGGAAACTGGACAGTTAAAATAGAAATATCAAACGTTTATCACTGAGCTAGATCTCCATGGGTGATGAAGGCGGGAGCCGAGGCAAGAGCGTTTAGGTGTACAGTCGGCAGCACAAACTCGCTTCATTTTCTCCTGCTTATGCATGAGCTATAGTGATGTTGTAACAATTTGAGTGCAGAGACGACTTATATACTTCTCATATGGAAAATTACATATGTTATTAGAATAGAAACTGGTTCAGAATGCATCTATCTGGTCATAATTGCATTAATAGATACACAACATAGGCGCGAATTAATGCTGCTGGCTGTACATTATTATAAACTAACTGAAATTTATCCTTTCATCTGTCCATTTTCTAGTGCCATCCTGGTGCCAAGCGCTCTAGGCACCTGGTAGGCTACTGGTTTATCATCATTATGCATTTTTAATTGAACTGATTTATATCCTTTTTTTTTTATCCATTTCTTTTTTGTACCTTCTTACTACCAAAATCTTTACATTATTGAACTGATCAGTGACATGAGTGGGAAAGTGGGGAATGAAAGAACTGTGACATGAATGGAAAAGTGGGGAATGAGAGCTGTGACATGAATGGAAAAGTGGGGAATGAGAGCTGTGACATGAATGGGAAAGAGGGGAATGAAAGATCTGGAAAGAAAGAGTGTCTGATGGGGTTGAGAGAGTTGGAAGTTGATGGATCATGGAAATGGCTGAGGTTTGCTGGGTGTGTGCTGACAAGGTTTATTTATTGCAAACCCTTTCTTCCAGAGTGACTGATTGATTGATTGATTGGTTGTGGCTTAACACTTATCGACTTCGTAATGGTCAATAAGGCGATGTAGAGTGATAGTGTGCGTGTGTGTGGGTGCATGTGGAGAAGTATACGTGTGTTTTATTTGGTGTTTGTGTGTGTTTTGTCTCTCCCAGCATGAGGATGATCTCTTAGGTATAGTCGCGGCACATAGTCCTTGACCTGGGTGTAAAAAGAGGTCTGGTCAAGGACTATATGTGCCGCGACTGTACAGCCAGGGCTGAAAGTCCATGTGCAGGGGGTACAGCTATCTCTTTTAATTCTAAGAAAAAAAAAATGTGCCAAAACAACATAATTGTGGAAATTTATCTCGTTCGGGCTCTCTGCCTACAGTGCCCAGTATCGGCTGTGGCTTTGCACCACCCCCTGCTCATTATGCACTCATAGACTTTCAGCCATGGCTGTACAGTCGGCAGCATAAGTTCGTTTCATTTCCACCTGCGTATGTATTCGCTATAGTGATGGTGTAATACAATTTTAATGCAGAGATGACAGATATAGTTCTCATATGGTAAATTACGTATGTTGTTGTAGTAAAAACTGGTTCAGAATGCAACTATCTGGTCATATAAGCAATATTAAGTACATGATATGGATGCGAATATATGCTGCCGGCTGTACATGCATTGATAGTAGAAAGAGAAATGGAAAAGAAGTGAGAGATAAGCAGGGCACTAATTGGCAGGGTTACAGGGAGGGATAGCTGAGGATTTAATGGGTCGCTAAGTTACTGTACATACAAGTAGGCCTACCAATGTAGCCTACAATGCAGTATTATGAAGAGAACAGTAGCAATCTCTCTTTAAATATACAGGCAATGATAATTTTAATGACAACTTTAAACACTAAGGGCAAAAGCAATGTCCAAGACTGCATTTTAATTAAGACATCAACAATAATTCTCAAGGACTTTTCGATCATTACACTTACCGGGCGATGGCATGAAGAGAACTTGAATCAAGGTGGGGAGAGTTGAACTTGATCATATTGATTACTACATCCAAAGCCTGCATAGTCCTTGATGAGTCCAGTAATCTTGGTAGCCAATCGATGAAGAGTGGTGGGGCTGTATCTTCTACATATTCTATGTTTCTCCCATGATTCATAACATTACAGAAGAAATCAAACCTGAAAAAAAAGATAAAGTGCTATTATTATCACGATGGAATTATTAATAACGTATATTAATTAGACTTATTGCATAATTACTGTACTTTACACTGCGAATAAACAGACATACTGCACAGTTTACTGCATAACTTCGTGCATTTCCAATTTGATGGTAATGTTCAATTCAATCTAGCTTGTACATATTTTATTTTGATTCCATTGTGTACATCCTTACAATGCAAGTCTTACTTTATTATTTTAACAATACTAGTGTTTCATTACATTTTCGAAGTCTGATAACTATTTTTTTTTTTTATAGGAGCTACAAGTCACCCATTGCCCAGCAATTACCGTACTATAATACTATGGGTAACAAACTAGAAATATGCCCAAGAACTGCTGAATGTTGAGAAAATTAAAAAAATAGTATTTTAGCAAATTTTCCACGAGCATGTGCTTGTGATTTTACATATGTATAGACTTGAACACACTGTTGACATATTTTATGATATTTATTAGTGATGACATTGTGTTGTGCGGGTGGGATGTGTGGTGGTGGCGTTTCTAGTTTGTGGCCCTTTTGTGGATTAATTACAAGACAGTTACCCCCCAAAGTGTACATCAACCTGGATGGCAAAATCCCCTTGTAACACTGCAGCTGTTGATACTCGCCAACTTCACAGGAAGAATCAATTCATACCATGGTAAGGTAAGGGTAAACATTCAAAGTTTCGGTAAATATTGAAAGAATTACCGTTATTGCGTACGGTTTTTCTACCTTCATTACCCACTTATTTAGACTATTCTAAGACTTTTCTTCTATGGCATTTCCTCCGTAAATGCCCCATTTCCACGATAGGGCATATACAGAACACTGGTTAGAATACAAAAATATACAGAAAACACTACAGAAAGAAACTAAACAAGCAGAAACTAAATACACATCCACTTTCCTCGCAGACAACACACAAAACCACTAAAAATTCTTCGGCTTTTTTAAAGCACGCAAACAAGACTCGACCGGTATTACAACATTACTACACAACAATTCCTTGGTTACACACTCACAAGACAAAGCCAACGCCCTTAACACACAATTCCAGTCCGTTTTTACCCATGAACACTTACCAGCCATGCCAACACCATCACACCCACCCATCCCTCCCATTCATATAAAAACCCAGGATTGAGAACCTTTTATCTGAGGTAGATATACACAAAGCGACTGGACCAGACAATATACCCTGCAGGATAATGAAAACTAACGCCAACGTTCTTGCCCCTATCCTGCAGGCTATATTTTCACAGACTTTACAGACCGGTGAACTCCCTCAAGACTGGCTTTTGGCAAATGTGACCCCAATTTTTAAATCCGGAGACAGAACCCTTCCCATTAATTATAGACCAGTTTCACTTACCTCAGTCCCCTGCAAAATTTTAGAACACATAATTTATAGACATGTAATGGACCACTTTGATAGGCAAAATATACTGACTGACAATCAACACTGTTTTGGGCCTAAACGCTCGTGTGAGACGCAGCTACTGGTAACTAGGCATGACATCTTTGCAGTCCCTCAATGACTCAAAAATTAGACAAGTTGACGCCATAGTATTAGACTTTGCCAAAGCCTTCGACAGTCCCTCATCAAAGACTACTACATAAGTTAGAATTCTATGGTATACAGGGACAACTTCTTCACTGGATTAGAATGTTCTTGACTATTAGAAAGCAACGCATAGTTCTTGACGGTAGTCAGTCTCCACCTGTTCCTGTGACCTCTGGGGTACCCCAGGGCACTGTCCTGGGCCCCCTTCTCTTCCTTTCATATATTAATGACCTCCTACTCTCACTTTCCTCTACCACTAACTTTTTGCAGACGATAGCTTAGTCTACAGACCAATTAAAGATAGGAATGACTGCCTTCGACTACAGGACGACCTAACTGCACTTGAAGACTGGGAAGCCAAGTGGCAGATGACATTTAGACCAGACAAATGCCATCACATCTGTTTTGCCCGAGCCCATAATCCCATTCCACATGCATACCAGCTACACAACACCAACCTCAACACAGTCACTTCCCACAAATACTTGGGCGTCCACATCTCAGCGGACATGAGGTGGAACACACACATAGGTAGCATCAGGGCCAAAGCTAGTAGGGTCCTGGGGTTCTTGCGCAGGAACCTCGGCAGGTGTAACACAGACATCAAAATTATTGCTTATAATACATTCGTTCGGCCACACTTAGAGTGTGCTGCCCATGAGCGGCGCTGTGCGGGGCCCACAACTTGAACTTGAACTTGATATGGAATAAGAAGAAAACAAGTTTAAGGTTAACGAAAGGAAATTAATGAAAATGCGCTGAACAATGATTCCCATCTATAGGGCGGAACTACATGTCACAGTGCACTGACTATAAAGGAAAATTCTAGAGCTATCTTAATTTAGAGACCCAACTCGCCCTCCTGGTCTTAAATAACTGGCCTGCTTAGTGCCCTTGATCTGATACAGTAGTTAAGGTAATACAAAGATCACCAATAAACACAGCAGCAACAAACATGGTGTCTAGGTCCTCTTGCAGAAAGTTGTCCAAGATGTAACTGAAGTAAATGGGCCTCATCAAACCAAGATACCGGTTTCCTGAAGATAGTGCTATGAAGAGGCGTAATACAATAATACGATGTTGTGGATGGCTGGACAGAGAGAGGAGGTCATTAAGTAGACCCCAAAGTGTCTCGGGACCATATTCCTGCAAGGAGAAATTGTACACTTAAGGGGAGATTTACTTGTTGGCAAATGGGAAGGCTACTGTGATTCCTCCCAACTATGCCAGGACAAACAGACCCCCTCAATGATATACTAATAAGGGATCAGTTTCTTGGCATAGACCTTCCAATTCACCAACAAAAGAATCTGCCCTTAATCATAATAATCTTGGATCGTTATTGTTACCATAGTTAGGTATTGAATTGAAGTACGAGTCCCCTTTTGCCCAGAAATGACGTGTGTAGTCAAAATGACGTGTGTAGTCAAAATGACGTGTGTAGTCAAAATGACGTGTGTAGTCAAAATGACGTGTGTAGTCAAAATGACGT
This sequence comes from Petrolisthes cinctipes, assembly GCA_033782935.1. Classification (NCBI taxonomy): domain Eukaryota; kingdom Metazoa; phylum Arthropoda; class Malacostraca; order Decapoda; family Porcellanidae; genus Petrolisthes; species Petrolisthes cinctipes. Next base: position 36,398 of record JAWQEG010007214.1, read on the forward strand.
GTGTAGTCAAAATGACGTGTGTAGTCAAAATGACGTGTGTAGTCAAAATGACGTGTGTAGTCAAAATGACGTGTGTAGTCAAAATGACGTGTGTAGTCAAAATGACGTGTGTAGTCAAAATGACGTGTGTAGTCAAAATGACGTGTGTAGTCAAAATGACGTGTGTAGTCTACAGTCTTAATTCCAATCTCTTCCATTTCTTTGAAGCAACAACGACATTCAAACAGGACTTACCCTATCTATGTTTTTCGTGGCCACATGTTGAGTAAGGTTCTGGACAGCCGCCAGTCGTGTTTCTATGGGTGATTCCTTACTCAATTCCTTACACATCTCATCAGTGAGTGGGACAGTGTCGGCGTTGGATACCCCTGAACTTGCTCCTCCCACCTTGAACCATTCTCGTAACTTTTTTGCAAAGTTGTCTCTGCCATCTTTACTCATTACTGCATTACTCAACTGAAAACAAAAATATAAAGTTTTTTTTTTTCGATATAATTTCTTTACACTTCTGTAAGTTGGTTTTAATTTCTTGTTTAGTTTCTGTTGTCTTAATTAATTTCCTACATGCTCTTCCAATCGTATGTCTGCCCAAGGAAGGTATACTTAAAGGCCTTTGGTTCATTTTCTTTCCAATAGGTATTAATTCTGACCGAATGTGCGTGCAAATCCTTTATTCGTGACATGTATAGGCCTGTTAGGATGGATGATAGTAACAGCTAGGGCATAAATTAATAACATAAAATAACAAAACTGTAGAAGCTAAATCGTTGATGTCCTACCAAAAGTTAATGTTATCCACCTTATCTGATTGGAACTGTGGGATGACGCTTATTACTACACTGTAGTCTTACCTGTGACAACTTTCCTGCTAGAGATGTTATCGGCTACACTGCACCAGCTGCACTGAAGTCAGCGAGTCAGTAACGTCCAGACGGTCCAGGCCGCATTAATTTGAGGACTGATCTCAGTCAAGGATTCGATATCATGTCAGTGGAGCTTCGTCTGGTACACTATAAACGATATCTCCCATATTCTACACCTTGTAGTGTCTCATTGAAGCCCCTTATGGGGGTTATTCACTTTTGTTACATTGGATGCCATGATTCCTCCAAAGTATGCCAGGAAACAGGACCGTATAAACAAAAATAATGGTGTTCTGTTGCTTGGAATAGTTTGGAGGAATCAGTTGCTCCAGATTTACCAACAGTGTACTTTCCCATTAAATTGTGGCTCAGTGTAGACAGGTTCGAATCTTGGCTAAATCTGCTGCCTTATGTCCTGCTCTTTACTACCTGTGTTGTAATATATGGTCATTCTGAACAAGCATAACAAGGTGACGAGTTTACATGATATGAAAATAATTCATTGGGATATTATATGATCATTCACAGTTTCTTTTATACATAGCGTTTATTTAAATATATGCAAAAGATTATACCAATTATATTTTCTTTCCGCTTCGTGTTTGTTACTGAGTGAAACTTTTGATAAACGTTCGCTTTATGTACCAGTTTCGGGTGTTTAGACTTTGGATATTCACGTATTTAGGCTAGACCTATACTGCATACCATCGGTGGTAAACAAACCATATCTCTATTTCTACAACTTACCATCAATTTGTAGTGGGAGTGAAGATACACTTTTTCTTTCGTTGTTGAGACTGTCGTCAATTGTATCTTGTAAGAATTAAGGTGTAAAAACTAAAACCTGTACCACACCATTAAAAAATACGTTCGTCACCCATGATTATATTCTCTGTGTTAAAGCGTTTGTTCATAGAAAATTTTATCAGCGGTAACTATTGCACCAACACTGATAGACTTATATTTATAGCCCACCCAAAGCCTCCATTGGTTCGAGTTGTGTGTAGCCTCGTGATGGTTTGGGTGGGCTCCCATATGTAGGCTGTCAGTAACCCGTGACTCTTGTGAGGCCCCGAGATTATAAAGTGTCACACTAGATGAAACAGTTGAGCTTCATAGTGTTGGTAGCTTCTCATTTGCCCTACTAGATGACGACACCTTATTTATACACGTCACTATCAGGAGAGGGCAGTTACATCGTCACTCACAGCATCTTGGAATATGGTCGGGCATCTTCTATGTTATGAGACGACGATGTAGGGGGTATTTTTTTGACGTGTCGGCGTAGCCAGGATACTTGACGGACAGCAAGAACCATCAGATCATCTTTGAAAAACCCAAACGTTTCTCGTGGACTCGAACCTGGGTCCATGACATTAGCAGTCCGTTGCTGTATCCACTTTGCCACCGCCTTCTGCTCTGGGCCTTGTGCGACTGCCCAGAAAACCCCCTTCCCCTCCTTAACTCCACTGACATAAACACACACACACACACACAACATTAAGGTACTATACAAGAACGGTAGGGAAGAAATTTTGGATACGACGAGTGGGGTACTGAGTAAAATGTTGGGTTCAGATGAGGGGGATCCGGATAGACAGACAATGCATGAACAAGGATAGATAGAGCCTGAGTAGAGCAGCTTACTCCCTCTTTATATCAATACACTCACCAGCCAGTAAACTTCTCCATTTCCCGTTAATTTGAGCGGAGGTGGTTAAGGAGTTAGTATATATTTTTGGTACATTAGAGCACCTAGATTCCTCCTAAGTATGCCAGTAAACAGGATCAGATGAACAAAAATTATAGTGGCCTGTTGCTAGGAGTAGTTAGGAGGAATCATTCACTCCAGATTTACCAACACTGTACTCTTCCCTTAATTAAACCCCCTCGCTCACCGGTGACCCACATTTGTGTCGTATTTTTTGTGCTTCAGGCTCAGTCATGCACAGTTGCTTGCAATAGTGCTTTACCTCCCTCTTGAAGCCGTATACTTGCCACATCCATATGAGATAGAAACAAACATACAAAAACAGGCAAGCATAATGACGTCAACAACGGTTCTAAGATTCATTCCAGAGACTCGATGTCATTGGAAAGGTAAAAAAAATAAAGGAATAAAAATTGTCTGCAGCCGTAAGTTATATTGTTTGTGGTCTTGTATTGTAGGTAATGAACAGTGTCAGTCAGTGAGTGGTTCTGATGGCTGAGTCTTGAGTGACAGGCAATTAATATGTCGTTGCTTGAAAAGGTTTTAATGACCGTGAGGCAGGCAAAGGATGTTGGGTCGCAGCAGTTTTCCCTACTCACTATTAAGCATCTCTTTTAATTTTCACGACACTTGTGTAATATTTTGGGCATGATATATTTTAATAGGGTAATAAATTTTTGGTACTTCAGAGAGCCTCGATTCCTCCAAAGTATGCCAGGAAACAGATATAGACTAACAGAAATAATGGTGATCTGTTGCTTGGAATTGCTTCGAGGAACTATATTCGCTCCAGATTGACCAACACTGTACTTCCCCCTTTATATAACTCTATATAGTTGAGTGTATAAAGAGAGAAGAAGTGTCTGTGTTTAGACTTTGTTTGACAAGGGAAGAGACAGAGGAGAGAGACAGCAAGCACGAAGGATAAACAAGGAAAGCAGGGACAATTAAAGAGAGGAAAGGAATAACTCGGGTCAGAAGGGGCGCTTAAACACATGAAGTATTGGCCACATCTCTCCATATTGTGCAATACCTTCTTACGGGGTATATTATATAGGTGAAACACGCACAGATACATATATATAATTGTCTTAATTAGTCATACATCGGACCGTTTGCTCCTTGATTGTATCCTAAATTAAGTCTACAGTAACACCGACATCTCAGGGACTTATTAGTTATCCAGTATCTGAAATTGATCATAATATTGCATTTCCGTTTGGCGCTAAATAAAAATCGCAATAGAAAACAGTCGGTCAGAAAGAGCCACCAATTTAGTATATAGGGAGGGGACTGTAAGATTCTGCGACCGCCATGCACGTCTCGCGATGGAACAGAAATCTCTCCACCCGTCATAAAACTAAAGTAGCAGTAAACACACACACACACACACACACACGTCAAACCCGGCGGAACCCGAGATCATTTAAGATTCAACAGAGTCCGGGGCCGAGAAACAAAACAGGTCGGTGAAGCGGGGCCGAATACGCAAGGGGTTGTTGGTTGTAGTGGAGCGCGTTAACTAGGCTATAATTGTGTGCATAAAAGCCTCACACACTTGTTAACGGAGCACAGGTGAAGAATCAATACAAAATTATCGTGTAAACATGCAGCTACCATGGCAAACTGAACCATCCATGCAAGCAATTAACAGCGTTTGTACAGCTATGTGTATTTACATGACTTTGGATTGTTAATGAGGTGTTTTGCGGCCCGGGGCATAGTATAGAGACGGCTGGAAAGACAAGAAGAGGATAATAATAGAGAGAGAGAGAGAGAGAGAGAGAGAGAGAGAGAGAGAGAGAGAGAGAGAGGGAGAGAGAGAGTTAGTTTCAGATTCTCTTATCCTCCTCCTCCTCCTCCTCCTCCTCCACGGACCCTATGTAGTGGAAGAATACACCCGCTCCCAGGGATTTATACTATAAGTGGCTGCCTTGTTTACTCTCATCCCGAGCCTCGCATGATCGCTAAATGCCTTCAAAAATGCAGTGAACTCGCCTTCCTTTATACTGGTAATGATGATGCTGGAGTGAAGGAGGGAGGTGGGCTGACTCTCTCTCTCTCTCTCTCTCTCTCTCTCTCTCTCTCTCTCTCTCTCTCTCTCTCTCTCTCTCTCTCTCTCTCTCTGTGTGTTGGGATGCAGGTAATATTGTGTTGTGGTCTTGTATTGTTGGTGGAATCATGCAGCTCGCTTCTTTAGGCTCAACTCTCTTTCGTGTTCAGTGTTGGTAAATCTAAAGCAATCGATTCCTTCAAACTATTTTCAAGCAACAGGCCACCATTATTTTTGCTAATCTGGTTCTGTTTCCTGGCATACATTGGAGGAATCAAGGCACTCTTCTAATGTACCAGAAGTATACTATTCCCTCCCTAAAGAGAATTATTTGTTTTGGTCGAAATGGAAGGTTACTAAAAGCCTCCAAACTATGTCAGAAAACACCTCACTTCAATACAAGAGTAGGGGATCATTCTGTTTTTTTTTTTTTTTTTTTTTTTTTTTTTTTTTTTTCTGTTTTTAGAGGACTACATAAACTCCAAAAATACCTATAAAGAAACTATCCTCCTCCCTAACCCTCAAGGAAACACTTGACTTTTGACTTATGCATTTTTTTTTTGAGTTGCTGATGTGTGACTCTCCTTGTGATAAAAGTCTGAGCCAGTTTTCCAGAAGTGAAGAATAATTACCCTTAAAATCCGTGAGGTCAGAAACAATAACAAAAATCGGTGTGACCAGTAACATTAGTCATTCGTAATGTTGACAAAAGGGAAGAATATATACCATTAAAAAATCCGTGTGGGCAGAGACAGTAACATAGTCATTCGTAATGTTGACAAAAAGGAAGAATATATACGGGTACCATTAAACTGTAACAAAATTCGGTGTGGCCAGAGACAGTAGTTAGTCGTAATGTTGACAGAAGGGAAGAATATATACTATTAAAAAACCCGTGAGACAAGAGACAGTAGTTAGTCGTAATGTTGAGAGAATGGAAGAATGTATACTTTATAAATCCGTGTGGCCAGAGACAGTAACACAGTCATTCGTAATGTTGATACTCATAATTCACTCGTGTCTACTGAGCTGATGCACGGGCTGAGCTGGGGCAATACCGCCTGCTGACATTTACATTCAAATTATCCTCTTTAATATCTTGTATGGACGACAGAACCTCCCGAAGAATACCTCATTTGACATTTTGAGGCGGTGCTGAATGTTGCATCGCTGTCAATGGTGTATATACCTCGACCGCTTCTGTCTCATCACTCCTTCCCTCCTTTGCTCCTCCTGACTGGCTGACTGGCTGACTGACTGACTGGCTGGCTGGCTGGCTGGCTGACTGACTGGCTGGCTGACTGGCTGGCTGGCTGGCTGACTGGCTGGCTGACTGACTGACTGACTGGCTGGCTGACTGGCTGGCGATACGAATGTTAGTTTTATAGGTGTTTTGTATTTTGTTATTAAGGAGCAGCTGACTGAGAGAGAGAGAGAGAGAGAGAGAGAGAGAGAGAGAGAGAGAGAGAGAGAGAGAGAGAGAGAGAGTTTTATACATATTTTACGGAGCAGTAGCTAAGAGAGAGAGAGAGAGAGAGAGAGAGAGAGAGAGAGAGGTGGGGGGTGGGGGGGCGGTTTGTATGATTCACTAGGGCAAGGAGAGACGTATGGGAGGGAGGGAGAGGAGGGGAGGTGTGGAGGGGAGAGGAGGGGAGGGAAAGTGAGGAAGAAAAAAAAAAAAAAAAGGAAGAAGAATATATTTTTCATGGCAAAGGATGCAAATATGAATAGAGGAAGAAAAGGATCTAGATTTTATTGAGGAGAAAGAGAAGGAAAAAAAATGACGTGATGAAGAGAGATATAAAGATACGAATAGCATGATAATAGACAAGGTAATAATAATGGAGGAAATAGAGAGAGAGAGAGAGAGAGAGAGAGAGAGAGAGAGAGAGAGAGAGAGAGAGAGAGAGAGAGAGAGAGAGAACTTTTATGCATATATTTTTACGGAGCAGCTAAGAGAGAGAGAGAGAGAGAGAGAGAGAGAGAGAGAGAGAGAGAGAGAGAGAGAGAACTTTTATGCATATATTTTTACGGAGCAGCTAAGAGAGAGAGAGAGAGAGAGAGAGAGAGAGAGAGAGAGAGAGAGAGAGAGAGAGAGAGAGAGAGAGAGAGAGAGAGAGAGAGAGAGAATAGAATATAAGGGGTAAACATTACAAACAAGGGTTGTGTTTGTATATTCCACACAGCGCTGTTTCAACCCTCTACATTAATTACTTGTTTTCCTGTTTGCACGGCTGTCTGGTAACGAGGCATAAGTAATCAACAGCTTCATTAGTACAGTTCTACACTCGTCGTCGTTGTACAATACACTCGACCACCACAACAATAATATCTAGTCAAAGCCTGTTACTGCAGAAGCCCTTAAGGTGGTAATTCGTTTTTGGTACATTGGAGTGCCTTGATTCCTCTAAAGTATGCCAGGTGGTAATTCGTTTTTGGTACATTGGAGTGCCTTGATTCCTCCAAAGTATACCAGGAAACAGGACCAAATGAACAAAAATAATGGTGTTCTGTTGCCTGGAATAGTTTGGAGGAATCACTTGCTACAGATTTACCAACACAAAACTTCCCCCTTAAAGGATCCTGTGATTGTGTATATAAAAAATTGAAGGCTTCTGATTCCTCCTCACCATGCCATGAAACAACCTTCTTCCCTATAGGTGGTGTTTCGTGGCAATATTTGAAGGACCCATTTATCTCCAATTTTCTGACTACATCACAGGGTCGTCCCTTAAGGAGGAAGTACAGTATTTGTAAATCTGGAGCAACTGATTCCTCCAAACTATTCCAAGCAACAGAACACCATTATTTTTGTTAATTTGTTCCTGTTTTCCTGGTATACTTTGGAGGAATCAAGGCACTCCAATGTAACAAAAATGAATTAGTAGTAAGAAAATTGATTGGAGGTAAATGAGTACTTCAAAATTTGCTACGAAATGTCATCTGTATGAAAGAAGCGTGTTTCGTGGCATAGATAGGAGGAATCAGAAGTCTACAAATTTCGTACATAATCACAGGGTCCTTAAGGGGGTTAGTATATAGTTTATAGTAATGCATGCATATCTGGAGCAACTGATTCCTCCAAATTATCCCAAGCAACAACAGACCACCATTATTTTTATTAATTTGACCCTGTTTCCTGGCATATAATTATACTTTGGAGGAATGAAGGTGCTCCAATGTTTCAAAAGTTTACTATCCCCTTAAGGTAAATTTGTGAGCTAATTATTCCTCCAAACACTCCAGGCAACAAATAACACCAATACTACAAATAAATGAACTGTTTCGTGACATAGTTTGGAGGATTCAATTAGGGGAGATTCTCTTGTTGGTAAATTGGATGGCTCCTCCTAACTATACCAGAAAACAGACGCCCTCAGTGGTACTAATAGGGGATGTGTTTCGTGGCATAGGTTATATAGTTTGGAGGAATCAGAGACCTTCAATTAACCAACAAAACAATCCCCCCCCCTCTTCTTAATTAACCCTCCAATTTACCCCCAAAGAGTCTCTCCCCTTAATTAAGGTGGAAGTGCAGTGTTGGTAAATCTGGAGCAAACAATTCCTCCACATTAATTCAAGCAACAGAACACCATTATTTTTGTTCATTTGGTCCTGTTTCCTGGCATACTTTGGAGGAATCATGTCACTTCAATGTAACAAAAGTGAATTACCCCCCTTAACAAACTACCGTACTAATGGAGAAGCAATTATGGACAATATATAATTATACAGTACTTCCTTTCCAAGCACTATTATAGGTTGTTAGTAACGTTGTGTTTGTTTGTCTGTTTGTTTCTATCAATAGTTTAGGCAAGACTTGTTTTTTTTTTGTGATGGTCATTCCTATATCACGAAGCTGGCTATATTTTAGATGTGCCGATGGTGGTTTGTGTGTGTGTGTGTGTGTGTATTTATGTGTGTGTGTGTGTGTGTGAGAGAGAATCTTTTGTATTTATGTGTGTGTGTGTGTGTG
>JAWQEG010007215.1:0-54482 GCA_033782935.1 Petrolisthes cinctipes
TTTATGTTGACGTCAGTTGGAGTGTATATGTTTTAACCAATGCTCTTAGGAACAATTCTCTGAGCCCTTGATATATAAAGGTGTTTGATGCTAATTAATGTTGTTGATGAGCAGGTGCTGTGCGAAAATATGGCCAATGTAGTGACACGTTTACTCCTCATATTCCTTTTATTATATATTAAGTAATGGTTGCGTTAGGTTTCCTGTGGTTATAATTTATGTCCTCCTCATTTTCCTCCATTTCCACCTCTTTTATATATCTTCTTTCACTTTCTTTTCCCTTTTCGGTCCTTTCCTCTTATCTTCCTCTTTCTTTCCATATTCCCCATGATTTTGCTTCTTTTTCATATTCCATTCGTTTCTCTCCCTCCCCCTCTCGTTTCCCAATTAATCAGTCACTCTCATTCTTTCCTTCACCTCCTTCCTTCCTTCTTACAACTCCTTCATCTTTCGTCCACCCCCATTCAAGATTCCCTTCCCCTGCCCCACCTCCACCATGTTGCCTCCCCTGCCCCACCCTCCTCCAAGATCCCTTCCCCCACCTCCTCCAAGATCCCTTCCCCCTGCCCCACCTCCCCCATGAACCCTTCCCTTGCCCCACCTTCCCCCATGATCCCTTCCCTTGCCCCACCTCCTTCAAGTTCCTCTTCCTTGCCCCACCTCCTTCAAGTCCCCCCCCCCCTGCCCCACCTCCCCCATGAACCCTTCCCTTGCCCCACCTCCTTCAAGTTCCTCTTCCTTGCCCCACCTTCCTTCAAGTCCCCCCCCCCCTGCCCCACCTCCTTCAAGTTCCCTTCCCCCACCCCCGCCCGGCAATCAAGAGGCTGCCTGGACCCTTACAGCGTCCAGCCACACCTGCAGTAAATACAGCGGCACGACAATTTTATGAGGGCGTGGTAAGAGGACCGGCTCAGGGCCCAAAACACACACCACGGGGGGCGGCATGAAAGGGGGGCGATTAGTGACCCCCTTTCCACCTGCCTTACTACTCACACCCCCTCCTTACCCCTCTCTCTCTCTCTCTCTCTCTCCTCTCCTCTCTCTCTCTCTCCTCTTCTCCCCCTCTCTTCTCTCTCTCTCTCTCTCTCTCTCTCTCTCTCTCTCTCTCTCCTCTCTCTCTCTCTCTCTCTCTCTCTCTCTCTCTCCTCTCTCTCTCTCCTCTCTCTCTCTCTCTCTCTCTTATGCAACAGCGCTAATCTTCTTCAAACTTATAATGTTTGCGTTCTTTCTTAAACTATAGGCGTGTAGTATTTTATTGTATATGAAGAAATAAACAGATAGGTAGGTAGATAGAGAGATAGAAAAAAGAAGTAAGAGAGTAACAACGAAGGTGTGAGTGAGTGAGTGAGTGAGTGAGAGCCGAGTTAGACGTAGAGGAATGCATACCCTATAGCTCCTCATACCTCTCCACCTCCCTGATGCAGCAAAGGTAAACATTAACCTCCTCCACACTCGGACATCTCTCCCTTCCCACCTTTTTTCCACACTTTAGGGAAGACTGGCCTATCAGGGAGAAGGGGCAGGAGAAAAGGCCCTTTATCTCCCTCTTATCTCGGCTCAGGTGCCCGTAAACGACAACAGTAAAACTCGTTCTGGCCGTAGAAGTTAGCGATATCATTTCCATACACCTTCGATGCATTTGCTACTTTCCCAGGGTCGGGTCAGTCAGTAGTCAGGGGTGAGGACAATATGATAAACGCCTGTGCATCTTCGGACACCACCCAGAAATGAAGAAAATGCCCCCCCAAGATGCTGATTTTGAGTTGCGATAAATTTCAAAGGGGTTTTAATATCCTCGTAAACTGGCAGCCAGATATTTTACAATGCACCCCGCCAGTGGTCCTCGCAACATTGGTCGGGCTTTAAAAATATAGTTATTGCAGACATGGGTATCGGTCGCTATTGGCTAATAAGTAATTTCCCTTGTTTATTTCTCATTAAAACGACCATAATATTAGGGCGAATTGCTTGCAAGAACTCAGTGTGGGCCTGTGTTCAGTGGTGTTCGGAAGGGCGCTCTGGCCAGGGTGTCTATAGTGAGTGTACAGCAGTGGAAAAAACATGAAGGTATCTGTGTCTGTGTGTGTGTCCTGTGTGTGTTTTAGAAGTGGTACCGTGTCAACCATACTGTATATTGTTGGGGGAGGAAGATGATCGACCATGATAACGCAGTATGTTTCAAGTGTGTTTAAATAATATATGCTCACTACAAGACTTGGGATTATTATTCGTCTGTGTAGGTGAGTATAAATAAGCCTTGGTATTGTTGGTTGATGCTAATTGCTGTATTTTTTTGCTTGTTTTTGTTATATTATATTGCACTGCTTCTTATCAGGCAGCAGCAGTCCTCTATTGCACAAAAGCATATTTTTGCCTAACGCCTATAGTAGTCTAATTTTAGAATCCAAACTATTATTCCTTGTATCTCTACATATTTGTGCATGTACAGTACAATACAGAAAGTAGTTTTGAAATCTTAGATAACTCTGGATGAGCATTAGAGCGGGAGAAAGGTGCCCTGTGATTGGTGCACCGGGGCCAGCGAGAGTCCTGGCCTCCCATTGGCTGAGTAAGGGTCTGAAGTCCTCGACCCCTTAGGTATCCGTCTAGTAGAATGTTGGTCGGTATGGGCTAAACGCAATTGTAATGAGAGACGTCGGGCGAGGCAAGGGTGGCAATGGGGCTCCCTATGGCTGCCTGTACGGGTCCGGATGGCTCCCTATGGCTGCCTATACGGGTCCGCATGGCTCTCTGTGCGACTCCCTACAGCCTTCCCACACTAACTAACCTCTGAGTACTGTGGTTAGTTGGTTCTATAGCCTCTAATCACACCTAACTGTTGACTTATTGCAACCGCACGAGTATGGGGTTTGTCTTCCCTTGCCTTCCCTCTACGGATGCTATCGGTGTGCGTGTGGTCTTGAACTTTACATCGTGCTTGCTTGTGCTTAAATTCTGCTTTGATACTTAAGGTTTGACTAAGTATTTGTTAACTCGGCGTTTCATGAACCAGGCTGATCACCTAGTTTCAGGTTTTATAAATATTTTGTTATTCCTTTGGTCCAGTGTGTATAAAGTGAGGTTGCTTCCATTCAGATTGAAAGTCCACTGTTTGTGTATCTCCCCCTCGGTTATCTACCCTTCCTTATACCTAATTTGCGTGTGTGTGTGCGTGTGTATGTGTGAGGGCGTCTGCATGGTGGGTGGGTGGGGTAGGGGGGACCAGGGCACCGTACCACCGGCTGCTGCAGAGGGAAGGACGTCTCATACTCATACTCGTCTCCCTCTCCGTCCTTCCTTGGCCCTTCCTGTCTTCACGCTCCGCCTCTTTCACTCTCCATAATCCTGGTATCAACATTCTCGCTTCAACACTCTCGCTCCATCAGCATCCTTACGTTTCTAGCTCCAACTTCCTCGCCCCAACATCTTTTCTCTAGCATCCTCCCTTCTCCTTTTTCAATTCATCTTCCTCGCTCCAACATCTTATCTCCGTGCACCATTTTCGCTCCAGCATCTTCTCTCCATCCAACTATATACCTTCCTTCATCATCCTTGCTCCAACATTCTAGCTTCTCTCAAACTTACCTTTCTCCCTTCCTTCTTCTGTTTACAACCCTCACTACACAACAGTACATTCCCCCCTGTCACTGTCTCCTCCTCGCCCCTCCATCCAACCACCAACATCATTTCTCTCAACCAAACATTATTCAACTTATGTATAGGTTCATTGCCCTCTCTCCACCATCCTATATACGACCTTCACACTCCATCCACTACTCTTGCATCGCGTTACCTAACTTCTTGGCTGTTATATTTTGTGTCTATTGGCCATCAATCTCAAGTCAGTGATTGGTTACTCTCCCTACCGGCGTTTTAATCACCAATAGATTTATATATACACGATCCCATGACTTTAATGTTTCCTTCATTCCCTATCCACCATCATCCGTCTCCTCCCTTCACTTCCACAACCTCTTCTCTTTTCTATATGGTTCCCCTTTGCCTCTTACAATCTCTCATTCTCCCATTGGAATCCTGCCTAAATATTCCCTGCCAATCTCCTGCCACTACGAGACCCTGCCAACCAATCCTTACCACCCTCTTCCCTCTACTGCCACTCCTAGCTCCCTACCAATTTTATCCTCTCCTGACAACCTCTCTAACCTGACTGTCTGGAAGGGAGAAGGCGAAAGGGAAGGGGGTTGGGGTCGGTATAATCCCCCCCCCCAACCCCCGCTGTCTGAAGGAGGAAGGATGGGTTGGGGGGTAGGAATAATACCCCCTATCCCTCACTATAGTAATTCAGAAGGGGAGAAGGGGGTAGGTATAATCCACCCCCCCCCCCGCTATATCAAGGAGGGAAGAGGGGGGTTAGGGGTAGGTATAATCCACCCCACCCCCCCGCTATATCAAGGAGGGAAGAGGGGGGTTAGGGGTAGGTATAATCCACCCAACCCCCCACTATATCAAGGAGGGAAGAGGGGGGTTAGGGGTAGGTATAATTCCCCCCTCAACCCCCGCTGTTGATGGACCGATCAAGTGAATACCAGAAACCCTCAGCATTCTTATTCACTCTGTACTGTCACTCTCTATACTCGTACATACTTTATTATTATATACTCTTATACGGGCTACTCTATATACTTTTTTTTTTTTTAACTATCCCTCTATTCTGTGTATTTTGTATTGTCACTAACTTTGTACTCTAACTCGACAGCATCATAGATTGTTCTGTATATCATTCTGTACTTCCTAGCATACTGTAATCAATATATTTCTTTTTGAAGTATACTATCAGTCATTCTGTTATTCTCAACCAAGCTGTAATCGCTGTCTGTTTTCGATACATAATTTTACTCATCAGTCCTTACGTTCACATACCCACTCTAACCCTGTTTTTTTTTTTTTTTTTTTTTTTTTTTTTTTTTCTGAGAGTCTATGCTCCTTCTTTTCTCCTACTCATTTTTTAACCTCTATTAGCTCACCTATACATGCAGAATGGTTTTTTTTTCTTACCTCCTTGTATAATTTTATCCTGACTCTTTTTCTTTATTCAGTGCATTAATCTTTCAATTTCAATCCTTCTTTTACACACATTCCTTGTTACTATTTTTATTTTAATCTGTTAAAGTGTTTTTTCTATAATATTTTCATACATTTATTCATTCTGTGTACATTTTTATATACTTTTTTTTTATGCATACATGTATTTTCTATGCTAACTCATTCTTAATACAAATTCTATATTCTAATTTATTCTGCATTCATTATGGTGCTCCCTACTCGTACACACACCGACTTCCATTATTACCCCATCTCCCCAGGCTTCCCCCCTCTCCCCCCACACATTCTGCACGGGGTACTTAGCATCCCCCCCCCCCCTCCTTCCCTCTCTCACTAGCTCGCCCTTCCGATACCCACCTACCCTCCCGTCACTGTCAATGCCCTTCACATCTCCCCATTGCATAGCTACTCAACCATATATACACTCATCTTTTAAACGCATTCTGAGGTTTATTTTTATTATTTTCAACCCAGAAAGGAGGGTAAATTTTTAAACCCTCTTTCTCCTTATCAACAAATCTCTTCTCTATCACACATTCCCATACTTGATGCTTTTAATTTTTTACTTCCTTATTTTATTTATCATGTAATATCCTCTATAAGCACTTATGAAAGCTTTTTCTAGCTACCCCTTCCTTTCTTTCTAATCCCCTCCTCCTCCTCCATCCTTCTATTCCTCCTCTTCTACTATTCTGTCTTTCTCCTTGTGATTTTAATAGACTCCCGAGATGCCCTACCTCCTCTACCAGCAAACCCTACTCTTACCCTCCCTTTTCTTCAAGTTACCCCCCTTCCCCACCCTCCCCCTTCTACCAGCTATACCCCCAACCCACACAGCATTCATTTCTAGTCCTGCCGTCCACATAACCCCTTGCCTTCTCTCTCCTGCCATCTCCTGGTTCCTTCCAATTATACCCTTCCCCCTTACCTACAAGACCCCTGGCTTTCTACTCCCCAGCATCTATTACAGCAGTGGTTTATCCCTCGTACCATCACTCTTCCCCTTCTAATACCCAACCTACTGACTCCTTCCTCTCCCTTTCTCTCCTCTTATATCATCTTCCATTACCACCATCACCAGCACCACTGCCACCCCAACCCAACCCAACCCAACACCAGATGGCCGGCCGCCCGTTCTACCACCATTCCTCTCTACCTCTGTTATCATCCACCCCCCCAAATTCCATCCACTAACACCACTCCCCCTCCTGAACTCCTACCTACCTTTGTACTCCCTCCTCCATTACCATCCTCCCTCTCATACCCTCCAGATTGCCCCCACTCCTCTCCGTCCCTATGCTCCCTTCTCCCCGACCCCCCCGAACGTAGAGAACGATGCCTTCCCCTCTTGTTATTGAGCCGGCAACTCTGGTCGCCGGTACTGCCTCCCGCAGCCTCCGGACGAGCAGGTGCCTCGCCTCCCCGGCCTCCGTTTCCCTCCTGCCAACTCGGTGAGTGATGTTATCTAGACACATTAATGCCACGCTAATGTTTGGCGGCTGAGTGACACTACTCCTACCTACACTTACATTATTTTTAAACAAGCATCTGGTAACTAAACGTGTGGTTGGTTTCCAGAATCCGTTTACTTAGAATATGATCTTCGGTGATTTTTGGACATTAGAGTGAGATTATGGATGCTGCACTCGGTTCTTGAAGTTTCCATTAAGTAAGTGGAAACAAAAACGGCTTCTGGAGACAAATACCATAAAATATATTAACCATATTTCCTACGAGAATCAGTAGGAAACATGAGCGTGGTCAGGTTGTTAGTTCCCAATATAAACATTAGGAGATGAAGAGTTATGAAAACCACTTTGGAATCTTATAAACTTAATGCAGGAATCGTCCGGTAATATTTTCGAAGTCATAGCAATAATGTCAGCAAAGATAAATACAATGATTGAACTTGTATTCATACCAACCGGCTACATACAATACAGTCTACGGTCACCTGTGTGTATTTGTATGTCAACCGGATGGCGATGCTGATTCCTTTATTAGTTTCGGTCATATACATTTTATAGACTCATCTTGGAAGGAATTTTTTTCGCTCCTTGAATTGACACCCAGTTAAAATGTGACAGAGCCGAAACACCACCTCGATGGCTGAGTATGTAGTAGCTCGTTTATTGCTCTATAATAATATCTCACCATGACATTTTCCCATCTATTTTCCCCTCTTAATGTATCCCTCCCTATGTGGGTGTATGCCAACTAGTCCTCTTAATATGACCACAGTAAATAACCTCCTTAAAGCTTCTTCCAAATATACTGGTTATTACCGTAGTATGTCTTGGATGATCTCACGTTCACGGAAAAATAAAGGAGATGAAAATACACTCCTGTACACACTAACTGCTGATCAAGGGAGAATTGTACTATAGTGACTGCAGATTTGGACCAATTAATTCCTCCAAACAGTTCCAAAAAATGGGCCCCTTTAATTTTATTGATTTAGTTAGTTTCTTCTTATCGTTTGGGGATATCAGAAGCCTCCGATGTACAGGGAATATGTTACTTCCTTTAGTAGAGTTTGGAAGCATCTTGTAAATACTTGGAAACGACTGTAAAGACTGTTGTTAGTCGCCTCTTGCCTGGTCCAGCTGTAGGTGATGCTTGAGGCGTGGTGGCTAAGGCAGATCGCTTCCACCTTGTATACAATCTGATCTTAATTAAGGGACCCAATGATTTAGTCAGAATATTGGAGGTAAATGAGTCCTTCAAATATTGCCACGAAACACCTGCACTTATATGGAAGGAGTGTGTTTCGTGGTAAAGTCAGGAGGAATCAGAAGCCTCCAATTTTCATTCACGATCACAGGGTCCTAAAATAAAAACTAACACTTGAGTGGGGTTCGAATACGATCAAAATAAACTAACACTTAAATGGGGCTCGATAATCTTTTAAGTGTAAAGTTTGTCTTGTAGTGTGCCGGATTTTTCATTATTATTCGTGGGAAGTGTCAATGTGGTTAGTGTGAGGAGTGCACCACTATCTTTTGTTTACGTTTGTACAGCTACCACCACGAATATCTTTCCTCCTCCATGGACACCTTCATTTAAGTCAAATAAGTTAATACATAATAGACTAAAGATATCCCGTAAAAATATCTTTGTGTTGTTTTTCCTCATACGTGAAGCCAGGCAGGTAACCACGATATTACCTAAGAATTTCCTAGATGCACAATGTTATGATTTAGTGTTGGTGGTGGTTGCTCTTACATACATACCGGAATTATGTCTGTATGCTGCGCTTTTGTGTCTCTCAGTGAATATACCAGTGTGTGTAAACATATTCATCGCATAATGTGCCTCTGCTTGTGTGTGTGTGTGTGGTGTGTGTGTGTGTGTGTGTGTGTGTGTGTGTGTGTTATTGATCATAGAGGTTTGCTTTTTATACATCTATAATTTTTGTACCCAATTCATGCCCGTCTACTAAACACTATCACTGGGGTATCATTAGATGTTTACCGTACTCTTATAGTTACTGGTAGATACTGATATTATTAGGCACCTTCTCCCAAGTTGAAAAAAATCGAACACAAACAAGCAATTTTCCCGACGATATCCCCGACATCTGGTGGCCCCGACCGCAACTATACCCCGACCGCTCCTCCCTCACACACCAGAAAGAGGGACGAGAAGAAAAACCCACACCACTTCCAAGGTTAGATTCACCCAGTAGGCTAATGTCTCCCGGTCATGGCTTCCTTCCTTTCGAGCTGTAGACGTGTACTTAAAAAAGAGTCGTGGGAGTTGCAGAATTTTCCGTCTTCAAACTGTGTGTTTTTAATGGTCCTAATAAGTAATTTTTTGGTCAACGTGCATGTATCTGTGTTGAACTGATTCTGTAGTATCCTTTGTGCTCTCGTTTACTTCAATTGGCAAAAATATATAAAAATAAGTATGTTATGAAGCATAAACGTAATTTATGTATGAAAACGTATTAAATATTTTGTGTCCATTTCTCCATTCATATGATAACTTATCTTCCCTTTTCAAGCCTTCACTTTGTATGTAAAAATTTTTCTCTGCTTCTGTTCATCTCTTGGTAACATTCCTTGGACCTCCCGTCGCCGTTCATCCCTCCGTAAGATTTCTCCTCCCGCTTTCCTCACGTTTCGCTGCTCTCTGATCTATCCACCACTCCCTCATACCCCGCCTGGTTGGAGAAGCAGCTGAGGATTTTAGGATATATCATTTATGACCCGAGGAAGAAATTGGTAAACTCTCTTCCGGAAGCTTATTTATACAACATACTGTATTATTATGGAGAAAGACGAAGATAGTTAGTTCCCTTGTTCGGAGTGAAAGCAATTTTAGTGCAAGAAGATGGCTCTAACTAAGGTTTAGATAAGAATCCTAAGAAATCGGCCAATATTTTTTCTTCTTTTTTCAGAGGTTTGAGGTTCATTATCTTTTGGAGTCTCTTGGGATCAAATTACCTCCATGGTCAAATGATCCACCGTCTAAGTTGGTCATAAAATTTTGGAAAAGGAGGCTGGCTGAGGGCAGAGATGAAAGAAAGAAGCTAGAGGGGGCGGAGGCGGGGGGCAAGCAAACGCAGGAGAGAGAGAGAGAGAGGGAGAGGGAAAGAGAGGTGAGTGGGCGTTGCGGGCGGCGTAGTGGGAAAAGATGGGCGGGGGATGCGTGCGAGGCAGTGTAAGGGAGATGGGCCGTCTCGGATGTCCTGGCGTGTGTGTTGTGTGTCTCTCTTTCTCTTTCTCTCCCCCACGTCACCGCCGCCACCGCCCGTCTCTCACTCACACTTCTGCCGCCGCGCATCACAAAATGGCGGTGTCGGGTCTTACGCGGGGAACACCCAGGCCAAACTCTGGTCACTTTTTCTCCCAAGCACCTCCACTGATCGCCGCAGGTAAGTACTCGTTTATAATCAGTACACGGGTGCTAGTGATGCCAACTCTGCCCTCATTAGTCTACCTTATTAACGTGTCTGTGTCCTTTGAGTTGTAAGTCGTTGTAGGTAAAGTGTGACAAGGAAGCGGACGAAAAAGGTTGTGAAGACTGAACGTAGGCCTATTCCTTCTTGTCTAGACTTTGACTTGTAACTTGAGTGTACAGTTCCCAGGAAGTGTTGTTTGTTAACTTTTCCCTGGGTCTACTGGAGTGTTGGACGATAATGAAGGAAGAGAAGGAAGAGGAGGCCAACTATTAGTCATTTCATCCCGTAATCTGAAGAGTTGACAATATTTACTTTGGGTTGCGTCGTAAGAGAGTCTTCGTGAGCTAATTACCGTCCTTTGATATGAAATTTTCTTACGGACGACCCAGTTTACGTTCCTGTTCTCCTGGATGTGTGTGTATTCTTGCGTGTAGTGCCTGGCCAGGGTGGAGGAGTATGTTGATATTCTCCTTGTCCACTTTGGGCTTGTGTGTGTGTGTGTGTGTGTTTTTAACAACAACATATCGGCTTGTATAATGACGGTAGAACCCATATCTGCAACTATTATTATCTCGGTGGTAATTAATGCCTCGATCCGGTTTTGGTCCCGAATTTGTTTATAGATAAGCCCGTCCAACTTTTTATTTTTACTCCTGGCAACAGCACCAGCCGAGTTCAGATCCAGCGAGGGATATTGGGCTCGGTGATGAGGGTCTGGCAAAATTACCGACGGTTTCAGGTTTATCACTGCCCAACTTCACCTGCAGGTAGAGAGAGAAAATGACCCAACACATGCACACACTCCACCCACTCACCCACTCACCCTCCCTCCTCTCCAGTACACCCACCCACTCACCCACCTAACATCAGATATACAGGACGGTAACCAGATTTTTTTTTTTTTTTTTTTTTTTTACTCTGTTCCTTGAGATAGTCGCTCCTGGGGTATATAATTATGATCTTGCCCTGGTAATGAACAGTCTCGTAAGATTCAATATCCCTTCATATATTTTACCCCTGTCGTCCCGTCCCAAGCAGTATAATAGAACAAGCGAACGGACTACCTACCCCTAGTCTGCTACACACACACACACACACACACACACACACACACACACACACACACACACACCTTGCTGGTTATTTATGTTATTGTATTACCAGTGTAGTTTCCTAGATGGTTGTTTGTTATTGCCTGACCGTCATGTTCTGTAGATGGTCGGAGAAGTGTGTCTAATGAAAGAGACTCGAGGCGATGTGTTATGATGACGTAAGAGACAGCTAGGAACTAAGGACTGAGGGAATCATAGAACTCCATTAAGTTTCTAAATCGTGGATGCAAGCCTGAAAGTTGACCCTCATAATTATCCTCCATACTCCATACGAAGAGTTATTTTCACTACTTATAAGGTACCAAACATACACACGATAATATTATGAGTAATGTGAAAGGTATTTTAGTGAGATATAGGAGACAGTACTCTACCAACCTGCATAATATATCTACCCTGTTTCCTTCTCCTTTGCGTTGATAAGTTGCTTGTTCGGACGGCCTGAATGACTTTGATTTAAGGACCCTGCATGGCTCTTCCTCTGTCTCAAACTTTTAAAATGTTTCGATGTTTATGTGTATATAACGCTATTTTTGTTCGTGTCAATAATTCTTTATATATTTCTAACCTTGATCTCGGGAGAATATGATTAGACTCACTACTAGAGGGGCGGTGCAATAAATATAATATGCTGCTTTGTCAGACGGTGGTTTTATGTCACTTGGTGAAGTTGAGAAGTTGAGCAAGCAGCTGGCCAGGTCGTCGAGGCTCAAACTTAACATACACACACTTATTGTAGTTCAGCCTACCACTTCAGTTGAGGAAATTGGTAGTGTAGGCAGTTTTTTGCGTAAGAATGGTCAGGCTGATGGCAGGTCCAATCTGGTCGAAATTGTCGCCCCCCTCCCCCCCCAGCAGCAAAAATAGAAAATAAATAGACGGACTTTACTGAATACTGAATTGTTTGGTACGCTCTCTCAACAAGGATGGCTGCTGTGACTATAGTTTCGTTTAGTTTACCTAATCACAGGACAAAATAAGGAACCTAATACTGTAATTTGATAATACATTTAATAAGCCTGTACAGTCAGGCACTAATTACTTTTCTCCGTAGTCTACTCATGATGCTCTTAATTTTCATTGCAATGTCATATAATTACTCTTATTATTTTCCTCAAAAGTATATCCAGGTAGAAGATCAAAAATTCTAAAGTTAAAAATGTACTGTTCTTAACACTGTGGAAAACCCAACAGTGGAAAACTCAACAGTGAAATTCTAGAGAAGAGACAGTCTGTACACACCAATACACTGCCTAGGAGAAAAAAAACACTAATTACATAATTATATAAGAGTTAAATTAATTGGCATAAGAAATAAGGTCACTGAAAAAAATTAACACTAAATACAAGCTGAAAATAGTCGCCCTGAATGAAGAGATAGAAGAGAGACCTTTATTTAATTTGAGTGTGGTTTGAAGAGCCGCTATGAATGCAGATGAAGGGGAATTATTGGAAGTGGATGAAGATACCAGGAAAATATTTACAACCCTGGATGAGGGAGTTGATAGTCAGATGAAAATGAGCTGAAGGAATCTACACCAGATGAACATAAGTAGAAGATATTTGAATAGTTATTTGATGAACAAAAGTAGAAGGGTTTTGAACAGCAGTCACATGAACATAAGAAGTAGTTGATATTTGAACAGTTGCCAGATGAACATTAAGTAGAAGAATTTTAAACAGCGGCGGTGACGACGGCGGCGGCGGAGGGGGAGGTCGCGAGTAGTGCCGGAGCCAAGCCATATACACCTCCAGTTTATGACGGGGTGAGTCGGCCAGCATATATACCCAGGCCTATATAGCCGATGCCGGGGTAAGGGGTAAAAATTTTCCCTTCCCACAAGATATTTGCATATGCAGATGAGCCGTGGTTTTACAAGAGTACCTGCTGCTGGTGGTGAAAGATGAGGCTCTCTCTTCTCTCTCAGTCTTGGGCCTAGAGGACTACTAGTAAGCTTTATCCTCCAGGAAAATGGCAAAAAAAGAACATCAATTTTTACGACGGCTATGTCCACTGGGCCTTATACCTTTCCTCGCCTCCTTCTTCCTCCTTCGGCGATATTCCTGAGGGTTCACACATGTCCTCTCAATCAGTGTTCTATCCGACGCCGAGGCAGCAGGTGTAGAGAGAAAGAGTTGTGTTGGACAAAGAAGGTTTACATAAAGTGTTGTGTGTTAATGTGTTTGTGTTTACGTATATGTGAATGCCAACGCAAGTCCCCAGAAAATGAGTAAGTTGTGTGGATAACGAGATGGAGAAGTGAAAAGTTATCTCAGGTAATTAGTAGATAAGAAATAGCACGTAACAAGGAGGCTTCTATAAAATATTCCCTTGTTTAGTGTCATATGGGTATTTCTTTGCCATTCTCAATTCACAACATTCTGAATATCACCTCCGAATATATACTAAATATTATGTTACGTGTATATACTGTAATTAGATGTTGTGATTTAGTTATTGAGTAAAATATTCACGTGCTATAATGTTTGTGCACAGTTGTCTTATTTACTGAAGTTTCCTGTTGTGTATTGTTTATTTTTTTTATTAAATTTGTTATATCATACTATAGCTTAAAATTTCAGTGTTCGTGTCATGTGCTGCGTTGGCCGGGAATAAAAGCAAAATATCTTATTCTAATCCCAGATATCGCTGCCAATCAGGACTTGAACAGTTTTAGAGTAGTAACCGGCCGGCGGAGAGGAGGTTAAGACGGGTTGGGTGAAGAGGTTGTCGTCCAGTGCGTTACTCTGGTCCACAGCATTGCCAAAACTGAAATGGTAACGTTATTGATAATAATTTAGTACTTTTTATATCTTTACATATTAGCCAGGTATATAGAGCCTCTGGATTGATAAAGGCTCAACTTTAGACTGGAAATTTCGTTGCATCGGTCTTTTAAATTGACGAATAATAAATTTGTCGCTATGTTTAGATAAAACATTTCTGACTATATCTTCATACATTATCTGATATGTTGTATATCAATATTGATTCCCACTTAATAGGGGTTTGGCTCCTTGCCTACATAATATGTAGGCAAGGAGCCAAACACCTATTAAGTGGGAATGTACTATATATATATTTCAATCGGTACGATGTATGCTTCAGTTTAACCTCAGGTTTTATTATGCAGTAAAACTATTACATGAGTAAATATATTGACTAAATCTGGTATAGTGTAAATAACAGAAGTATATCGATTCTGACCCTACAGCAAAGTAATTAAATAATGTGAATATGCTCACGCAAATATCTATTCCGCACAAGAAAACAAAACAGTGAACAAATAGTCGTCAGTCATGAAATGAACCTTAGTTAGCGGTGATAACGGAGAAATGACGAGAAAATGAAAATAATAATTAACGGAATATAACATGGCCAGAAGTAATAAGATAGGATTGAGGATATAAAATTGATAACTACGAGAAATAAAAGTAAAGAATAATAATGAGGGAATAATACAGATAACAAACTCAAAAACAAACACCTTACCCAAAAGATGAACGAAAATCATGAAGAATAAAAAGAACATACAAACCGAATCCCAAAAATAATAATAATAATAATAATACAAAATTCCAGCAACGAACGAGTGACTCAGCGGTGCCAGGGAAAACGATTACGGATAATTATGGGGATCAAAACTAGAATCGTGCCGGCCTCAAGTTCCCGTGGGCACTCTGGTCACGAAGCCTTCCTCGATACATGCATGATTTGTGGAGCCCCGATGGTGTGGTATGATATGGTGTGTTGTGTTGTGGTGTGGTGTGTTGTGGTGTGGTGCGATCTGGTGTGGTGTGGTGTGGTGTAGTGTGGTGTGGTGTGGTGTTGTGTTGTGTTGTGTTGTGTTGTGTTGTGGTGTGGTGTGTTGTGTTGTGGCATGATTTTTTTGGCGCCTCGATGGTGTGGTATGATATGGTGTGTTGTGTTGTGGTGTGTTGTGTTGTGTTGTGGTGTGTTGTGGTATGTTGTGTTGTGGTGTGGTATGAAATGGTATGGTGTGGTGTATTGTGGTATGAAATGTGGTGTTGTGTGGTGTGCTATGAAATGGTGTAGTGTGATGTGGTGTGTGTAGTCTGGTGTGGTGTGGTATGAAATGGTATGGTATGGTGTGGTGTGTTGTGGTATGAAATGTGGTGTGGTGTGGTGTGATGCGATCTGATGTCGTGTGATATGGTGTGGCCTGATACAATATGTTATGCTGTAGTGATATCGTAACTAAATCATTATTACATCGTCACCAACATATCGATATAACCAAAAAATAATAATAGTACACTTTGCAATGGGACTGGGCGAGGTTTGGTACTTTATCTGTAATTATATTTTTTATTTCTTTTGTCACTTGTCTTGTTACTTTGTTTTATATATTCTTTGTATAAATATATCTTCAATTCTTTTCAATATCGTATAAGTTTGAGTTCATCCTGATTAGTGTGTGTGTGTGTGTGTGTGTGTGTGTGTGTGTGTGTGTGTGTGTGTGTCATTATTATATATTTCTTGGGTTTTAACGTTATTGAAATGACATTTACTTTACCATTTGTTTTGCATGTCATTATTTACATATTTATGCAGCTTTACCACTTGCCAATATTCAAATTATTTTCGATCACTTTATTTTCATTGACCTGAGAAAATCTTATAAAAATACTCATGAATATTATTTATATAAACGTTTTCATTTGCATTAATTAGTCGTCTGGTGAAAATTGTGAACTCATTCCACTTCCAATCCCTTCATAAGTTAACTTTATTACCTGGTTGTGTATTAAGTGTCATTCATATTTCACTTTGTTCTTCCTTCGTTTTTCTGTTGTGGTCCTATGTTATTTCTCTTTAATTTAATTGATTTTTTTTAATTTTCTCCTTTGCTTTCCTGTTTTCCCTGGATTTTCCTTATTTTTTGTTTTGTTTTTTTCCTTTTTTTTTTGTTATTGTCTCTCGTTCTTTTTTTTTTCTATTTCCGTGTGTTCTTTGGGTTTTCGATTTTGTTCTTATTTTTTTTATTCTTGCCTTGGTATACATTTGTTTATTTTATTTTTATTTCAGAATCAACATTATATTATTATTTATATAAAAAAAAATCTTGAATAATTTATGGTGGTGGTTCAGTTGGGTTTCCGGTTGCAGGATTATAATTATTGTTATTATTATTAATGTTGTTATTATTGATATTATTATTATTATTTTTATTATTTTTATTATTATTATTATTATTATTATTAATATAATTATTATTATTATTAATAGTAGTAGTAGTAGTAGTAGTAGTAATTTTATTATTATTGATATTAGTATTAATATTATTATTATAATTATTATCATTATTATTATTATTATTATTATTATTATTTCGTTGGTGTTACTTTGCCTAAGGATCTAATGGTGTGATTAATTCTTTTATTTATTGAATATATATATTATCTTTGTGGAGAAATTAGAGAGTTTATGATTCCTCCAAAATACACGGAAAACAGACCACCTCAGCGTTACTGATGGGAGATTTGTTTCGTAGCACATGTTGGAGGAATCACTACACATCCAATTTGCTACGAAGAGCATATACCTTTGAGGGACTCTGTGATGTAGTTAAAAAAATTGTAGGTTAGCGAGTCCTTCAAATATTGCCACGAAACACCACCTCTATTGAAGGAGCTTGTTTCGTGGTATAGTCTGGAGGAATCAGAAGCCACCAAGTCTCATACACGACTACAGGGACCTTAGTGATAAGCCCCTATACTATTACCCTACCCCCGCCACCACTACCAACACCATGCTACCTACACACCATTACCAACGACATTCACTACACCCCACTACCATTTTCCGCTTCATCCCCCTCGTTCCTTCCCTACATCCCTCCTCTTCCCCCTCCCCCCTCTTTCCTTCCCTACATCCCTCCCCTTCCCCCTCCCACCTCCTTTCCTTCCCTACATCCCTCCCCTTCCCCCTCCCCCCTCCTTTCCTCTCCTACATCCCCCCCCCCACCTCCTTTCCATCCCTACATCACCCCCTCCCTCCCTCCTCGCCACGCCCCTCCGCCCATCACCTCACCTGTGACGAATGGTGAGGGGAGCTGTTGGTTTGCATTTAATTAAGAAGGGGTCGTATGATGTGGTCGTTTTTAGAGTCTACGTAGCCTTCTAAACATTACAACAAAACAAATCCCTGTTACTCTTATTCTCCCTCCTTTTCCGTCTCCTTTTCCTCTGTGTGTCTTTATATTTTCACTTTCTTATCTCTGTTTCTCTGAGTTCACGTTTCTCCCATCCCATGCATGTCCCGGCACCAGGCCCAAACATCGGTAGCTCTGAGGCAGCCAAGCGGTGAATTGTATTAGTAGTGATGGGTTGTCTGTGTAGGCGTTGAGAGGGGAGGGCAGGAGAGAGTTAGTGGATGCGTTGAGAGACATCATATCTTGGAGTTGTGCTCAGAAAAGGAAGGAGGAGAAGTCATGGACGTCTGACTACATCCCCAGTTGTCAACACTCCTTCTCCTCGCCCTCACAAATTCACATATGCTCTTCTAGTTCATTTTTTATCTTTTTTATTTTTTTTTTTTGTGGAGGGTGTTTGCCTTGTGTTGACATGTCGCTCTGACTTACAACTCACAGCAGCTGAGAGGGTTCGAAAGAGAGGAGTAGGAGGTAAGAGAAAAATAGAGGAGAAGGTGAGGGAAGAGGAGGAAGGATAAGAGTAACAGGATGAAAGGATGATAAGCTGATATACTGAATGCTTGCATAGACGTGGGGGAAGTTATGGTGAAAAAACTACAACTCAATCATGATGGAGTGGCAGAGGCAGGATGAGGATACCATGTTCAAGTATGAGAATCGAATGAGGGAGTTTATATTAGTCTGTAAGTGGGACACAGGAGTAGTCATAAGGAAGAGAAGGCAGAGAAATAAGGAAGCGGAGGAGGAAGATTGGAAGGAAGAGGACTTGGAGATAAAAGAGGAATAGGAGGACGAGGAACTAGGAGGATGGGTTGTTGTTGAAAGGAAATAAAACAAGAGGCGTTTTGGAGAATATCATTAGCAATAACAAGAGGAATTGGTGTTGGTGTAGGAGAGAGAAAAAGACGGAGGAGGAGGAGGAGGAAAAAAGGAAGGAACAAGGAATAGGAGTGGGACCAGAGTTTTATTTACATATAAAAGGAATCTCTATCCCAGTTTCTTTTTGTGATGGTAAAACGCTGAGTTCTGGATATCCAAAGCAGAATGTCACTTCCACCATATTTTGCTTCCGGGGAAATAAATGGACGATGGAATAAGATGGGGAATAGGTTGACTCATGTATTTGGAATATAGGCTATCATATCTTTTGGTCATTTAGTTTATATACTTCTTTTTTTATGTTAGTCATATTATCTTTGGTATGATTTTTTTTTTCACTTATTTACATTGTCACTACTGTTTTGCATCCAACATTTTCATTCAATTTCAGATCTTCTACATAATCTTGCACAAAATCATTTTATTTTCATTTCTATTTGACTGAAATTCCACTCGTTTCAGACTTTATTATCATCTAACGCATACCTTTTACTTTATCCCCTCTACAGTTTAATAAGTGCAAATTTAACTACAGAGTAAATAAAACAATAGAGGTGTTTTACTTAGCCTCCACGCCGCCGCCTCCTCTCAACCCTGGCAACTCATAATGAAAACGAGAACTGTTTAGGACCCTTTGTGTTATATGTCTTTTTTACAGAACGGCTCAGGGAAAATCCAGGGACCCTTGAGTATGGGACCGTAGGGACGCCCAGTAGTCCCTAAATTGTGTTCTCTTGGATTTTTGGCGAGCCCTCACTAACAGGACCTGAATGTTAGTTTGTGTTTTACTGCAACGTTACATTTGCATTTTATATATTTACTCTACGGTCTTCTCTTAATTAACGGGAGGTTTTCTTGTTGGTGAATTGGAAGGTCTCTGATTCCTCCAAACTATGCCACGAAACAACAGATCCCTTCTTAGTATCATTGAGGGGTTCTGTTTTCTGGTATAGTTAGGAGGAATCAGTAACCTTCCAATTTACCAACAAGACAACCTCCCCTTAATTAACGGAGGGAGAGGGTACTATCTTGGGGGTAAATTGGAGGGCGTCCGATTTCTCCAAACAATGCCACAAAACAGATGTCTAATTAGTAACACAGAGGTCGTCTGATACATGGCGAATTCTGGAGTAATCGTCAAGCCTGCAATTCACCAACAGTCTGCCCTTATCGACAGCATCATATTAGACCCTTAAGGACCCTGTGATCGTATATGATAACTGGAGGCTTCTGATTCCTCCTGATTATCCCACGTAACACGCTTCTTTCCTATAGGTGGCACGGTCGAGTTACTAGACCGTGATAGGTGCATGGTGTTTCGTGGCAATATTTGAAGGAGTCATTTACCTCCACTTTTCTGACAATATCACAGGGTCCCTTAAGTGTATTGGCCAAGATCAACTTAAAACAACACTAGATGAACCAAGATATTATAGTTTTCCCTTTCATGTGCAATTGACGACCCATTCCTTATTTACCTTCACTCGTATATGATATTTAATTTCCCCACCAAACTCAAGTAGACGACACGAGAACCAATACGAGCGACAGGTGAGAATACTCAGTCCCAGGTTTATACTCGCCAATTAAAAGATGATGACAGGTGTGGCTTAGTACTGCCCTTTTTTTTTTTTTTTTTTTTTTTTTTTTTTTTTTTTTTTTTAAGGTTATTATTTTTCACTTTTCTGGTCTTCAGCATTCAGGTCCTCAGTCACAATTGAACCTTCTTGGGGCTCAGAGTGTTTACGGTCGCTAACTTTGATATATATATATATATATATTGGTATAGCCTGGGAGTATATTATCTTTTAAACAAACGAGGTTGAAGGATATGGCTTGTTCTGCATTTATGAGTTTTTTATTTATGCTTTCAATGGATCTAACAGTTTTTCTCGTTTGTTTAAAAGATAATATATATATATATATATATATATATATATATATATATATATATATATATATATATATATATATATATATATATATATATATATATATATATATATATATATATATTATATATATATATATTTTTTTTTTTTTTTTTTTTATTTACTGATTCTACCCAAGTCTAAAAAAAAAATATGTGCCTCTTTACAAGGTATACAGTGCGATTTATTTTTTATTTAACCTGGCGAAAATGCACCGATTCCCTTCTAAATAATACGATTGTAGATACTCGTTTTGTATACATTCCAGTGTTTATAAGATGCAGATAAGTATCATTGGTATAATTTGACTTGCACTGCATTACATTTACCCAGAGGACTAATAGGTTTCAGGAGGGAGACGGTATATTTTTGCCAGGTAATAAGGAATGGAGTAAAGGGAAATCTTTTGTTTACATTTCGGCACGTTTTTGGAGTAATCAGTAGCATCCAATCCATCGGTAACAACCCACGAAATTGGCAGCGGAGTGTGGTATGTACAGTCACGAGCACTAATAAGTATCCAGGTGTGCTTGGAATACCTAGAGACAGTAAATAAATGCATTGGAATGACTTCGTTGGTGAATTGGTAGTCAACTGTTCAAATCTTCAATCAACCACAAGATAAAAAAAGCTGTATAATTATTAGTGCTCGTAAATGTACAGTGAGGTAATATTGTATGTACATTCATCTATTCATATTACAATTGGGGTAAGACTGTACACTCAAAAATTCATTGCGGATAATATTCCTTAATTAATTTGCTTCCCATTCCGGCCTCCTTCATGCAGGATTGATTCTAGGCTTGGTATTATCTATTCTTCCTGCCTCCTTCCTTCCTTCCCCCTTCTACGCATCCTTCCATCGGCCATCCTCATAGAAAAGAAATAAAAAAGACAATTCCTGGAACCATCATCGAATCGGGGCCAAGAATCCTGACCGAGTTCTCATTATTTTTTTTTTTTTTTTTTTTTTTTTTTTTTTTGTCGTTTGTATTTCTGTGTCTTCTTCCAGTCTGTCTGTCTGATGTCTGTAAAATCTGCCTTCGTTCATGACTAAAATATTTCCATTTTTGTCCTTGTAACTTCTTTATTTAATATGTTCCCCTCTCACTTTTGACACGTTCCCTCTCACTTTTGACACGTTCCCTCTCACTTTTGACACGTTCCCTCTCACTTTTGACACGTTCCCTCTCACTTTGGAACGTTCTCTCACTTTGGAACGTTCTCTCACTTTTGACACGTTCCCTCTCACTTTTGACACGTTCCCCTCTCATTTTAACACGTTCCCCTCGCATTCTTGACACGTTTCCCTCTCATTCTTAACACGTTCCCCTCTCATTCTTGACTCGTTCCCCTCTCATTCTTAACACGTTCCCCTCTCATTCTTGACACGTTCCCCTCTCATTCTTAACACATTCCCCTCTCATTCTTATCACGTTCCGCTCTCATTCTTGACACGCTCTCCCCTCACTCGGAGCTCTTTTTCCCCCGTCATCCTTCCTCCGTTTTCGCCATCCTTCCAACTTTCTTTCCTCTCCCTCTGTTCACTAATCCCCCATCTCCCTCCGCCTTCATCTCCCCTCGCCTCTCTCTTCCTCCTAATTCCCTTCATATCTCCACTCCCTAGACTTGGAGCTCAGCCTGAGGAATGTGGGATGCCCTCTTTTAATTCCCAAGTAGTAAAATTCTCCGGGAAGCCAAAAGTTATAGTCCCCCGTGACGATATGTTTTTTTGAGAAAGTAAATATATAAAAATTTTACTGCCTTATTGTGACTAATTCCTCATTTTGTACCTTTTGTTCTCATGAGGTGGGATAAATTAACGCTTTTAGGATTATCTGTAAATGAGATGGATGTAAAATCTAGAGTCAAATACTTTTTTATACTTGCCTTCAAAAATATTAGATGCAACGGAAGGAAAAAAAATATCTTGTTGGTTTGCTATTAATGATTGAACTACGAGTGTTTATAGTGGTCGAGGTTATTAAATGATGAATATATATACAACATAATTAATGACTGTGAACTTATAAACTGTGAGAAAGTTATGAAGATTGAGATTAATGGTTGGTGTAACTCATTAATTATTCACAACAGCTGCTTTGATAACATACCGTATGAAAATGAAGTATGAAAATATGCATAATTCAGTGCAGTAATATAAATACACCTGTTCGTCTCTAACTGGCTTTATAAATAATGTGTTTGTTAAAAATAGTAAGAGTGTGCATGTAAACCTGTGTATCCTGTCTGTGTGTTAGTGCGTGCGTGTAAGTGTTTGTATAATAGATGCTTTTAGTTGTGTTAAATCTCTCTTTGGGTAGGTTTTGTCCAGCCTAGTTTCTGAGACGTCTGGCTTTACCCTGTCATCATCATTATCATCATCATTATCGTTTTTTTGCTTTACTATATACGAGGTTGCTTATTTTCTTCATTTCCGTTTTTTGCTATATTATGACCTTGCTTATTTCCTCATTCCCGTCTCCCATATTACCTGTAGTAATAGTGTGATACAAATTAGGTTCACAGTTGGACACAAATTGAAGCCCCTCCCTCCGTCGCCAAGGACTGTTCTTAACTTGGCAAATTTTTCCTCCTCTGTCTTCATTATTTACGCCGAGCAACACAATGCAGTCATCACCGGCGCTACCTACACTATAACTTCCCCTGTAGGTCTGCATTAGAGGGGTGAAGGTATAGTAGTGTAACAGGTCGAGTCTGTCTGTGTTGTTGTTGTGGTTACATGTTTGAATGGAAGGGGTATAAAAAGTGGCAAGTTAGACTTTGAACTTGACTCGTTTTAGTCATTGTTAGTTACCTGCATCATCGTTTTTGTCATCGTCGTCACCACTACCTTCCTTCCTCGCCACCACCACCACCTTTACCTTTCTCTACTTTAATACCCAACTCATCTGTCAAGGCTATCCATCTACTATATCTCCTCGAGGCTCCGTCTACTATACTACACACACACACACACACACACACACACACACACACACACACACACACACACACACACACACACACACACACACACACACACACACACACACACACACACACACACACACACACATCAACCCCTTTTTATCCACTATCATCTCCAACCAGACGCCCTTCCATCACTATCACCAACAAGGCCTCTCTCATCTTTTGCACGCCCTCGTCATGCAGGTTTAAGGAGGGGAAAATTGCTTCGTACCTCAGCCAGGGGGAAAAGTGCCTCACAGCTCCCTTCTCCTGGCAAGACCATAATTATAAAGTAAGATATAATATGCCTACACGTATTCGTCCTTGTAATTGGGTATGATATGATTATATTACGTGGGTCAGGAAGAGATATAAACAAAGACCCTCTCGTGGGTACCTCAGACCTTGATAGATATTTGGGTCAGGATGACGGAGATAAAAATGCGATATACCCGCTGGTAATCTTGCCAAAATCGGACGTAAAAAGGAATATTATTGCAAAAGCAAAAATGGTACAATAAAACTATAATGTTGCTAGTCATCATTTAATTCGAATTTGCCCGAAGCATCCTGTGTTGTGCGGTTGAGTACATCTTTTGCATTGGCCATCAAGGCGCTTTACGTGAGCTTATCGTATGTTTTTTCATGTGAGGAAGTTTCATTAGATGTCGAAAGTAGTGTTGCGTATTGCGGGGATCCACGTTTACCGGGAGGAAGAAACGACGTGGGTGTCCATCACGACTGTGGAGTGAAGTGCGGAAATTGCCGTTCATTATGTCCGGTAATTCTTATTTATTTTGCCAAGGGATCTGCGGCGCCCGGATAAGTGCAATATGTGGCTATTAAGAGCATCCTGTGAACCCTGCAGACCGTCACTCCTCCCTTATCCTCCATCCTTCTCCTTACCTCCATCTAACTCGGTTTTCTTGCTTTACTTCGTTCCCACCTTGTCTCATCCTTATTATATCTCCCTCTCTAACATTCACCCTCTCTTTATCTTCCAATATATAATTTTCTCTTTTTCCAATGACTTTTATATTACCTCCTTTCAGTTTCATCCTGTAATTGTCTTCATCTCTGCTGTTAACTAACCAGCTCCTGTAAGCCATCATTGCATGTCTATGTCTATGTCTCCTTTCCTTCTTTAAATTCTGCACTATATACTGTCTTCTCCCTCTATTGTCATTCCATCCCTTCCTCCCACATCTCTCCTCTCCTCCCATTTACCACTGCTGTCACAGGCTGAGTGGAAATTCGTTCTCTGTCCTCACTTTATTGCCGCTGGAAACGTATTGAGGTAATTTGTGCTGTGAGGGTGAGGAGGAGGGCTGGCTGGCTAGAGGTGACGCTACCCAACACCTAATTAGTCCTGAGGGATAAACTGACTCGCTGGTTGGGTGGATGTTGGATGCAAGTGGAGTACAATACGCTTATATGCCCATTTGTTTTACTGGCAATCCCTTCTCTAATGTCTTAATGTCTCGAGCGTTGGACTGAATTGCTAGTTTCAGTCCTCTATAGTGTTTCACAGGACCATAAATCTGTCTATGTGTTTTACAGGCTTTATTTATTATTAGAGGGAAGCCTTCTTACGTCAATTCCTCAATGGCTTGCCTGAGAGGGATGAGAAAAATTTGGATTATGCATATACTCTCTATAACCAAGATGTCCTAAAAAAAAATCGTGTACAATTTCTTAAGTGTTTTTCTTAAGGAAACACTACTGTAAGTAATGTCCTGCGTAGGTCTTTCTCATTTTTAACTAAAAATGAATGATGATATCTCACCTTATAGCTCTTATGCTCATCAACAATTGTAATGCAGAAACCAGTGCGAATTACACACATCATCATGTCAGCTGCATTCAACCTCCCATTCCCCCGACCCTTAATCTAATCCCCCTCCCTCCCTCCCTTACCACCTTACCCCACCAGATTCTTTCCTCACCTTTGACCCCCCCACTTCCCCCACTTCCATCCCCACCACTACCCCAGGATCAGCGCCACTTTGCCCCGCCCCCCACGGCTTTATATTCCTGCCATCACAAATCCTCGGGAAGTATAAACTGAGGCCGGGGATCTGTGGCTTTAACCTCGACCCAAGATGTAACAACTGCTGCCCTTCCCTCCCTCATTTCATCCCACCCATCCTCCCCCTGTCCTTCATCTTCACCTCCCTCCTCATTTCATCCCATCGTCCTTCACTTTACCTCTCTCCTTCCAATCATCCCATCGTCCCTCTGTCCTTCACATCACCTCCCAGTGAATGCGACACTTTGGATGGTTTATTTTGTAAATTCAGTAATGATGTTATGTGCAAGATTGTTCATGATCTATTGCGATCGTATGATTAGTTTTGTAGTAGTTGTTACGGTTTGTTTCGGAGTAATATTTACCATTGTGGACTACAACTAGCTGACAATATGTAATTGATGGTATAATTGTATAACTACCTTTAATTTCAACTTGTAAAAATATGTATGTTGTTTGTAGTCAATAAACTATCTATCTATCTATCTATCTGAGGAAATGGGTATATATATAGTTGCAGAAATCTGGAAAACCCTGAGGGCTAGTCATTCTGTTTGTTTTGGCGCTTAGTGAGTTGTGTGTCTGGGAGTCTCATTTGTCCAGCCGGCAGGGTTATTATGGCTTGGCGTTTGGACTCCGGCGCGTGATTGGTCCAGGGTGAGGGAGGTGTCCAGGGGTTACAGAAGTATAGTGGTCGGGCGGGTCAGATTGTATTCTTTCTTTTGCTTTGCTATTTTTTTTTTTTTTTTTTTCCGCTAAGGTTTACCCAGATGTCTCATGTTGGTGGCAGTTTGTTAAATATTTCATGGTATATCCTTAGTCCCCCCTTGTTATACCCGGTAGCCTCACAATTTTAACCCCCTGTGAGCTCTCTGTGGAAAATGGGAATCCGGGGTCCTCGTGATGTAGTGGTGACTCTGATGTTTATGCAGTGACTCAATTCCTGTTACCAGTATTTTAGGGCACCGGTATGTGTGTGTGTGCAACTGTCGAGGATGGCTGATGGTGTTTGTTCACTCCAGCCCGTCTGTGTGTCATTGTGTTTATATATTTGGTGTGTGTGTGTGTGTGTGTCTATGTGTGTGTGTGTGTGTGTCTATGTGTGTGTGTGTGTGTATGTGTATGTGTGTGTGTGTGTGTGTGTGTGTGTGTGTGTGTGTGTGTGTGTGTGTATGTCTATGTGTGTGTGTGGGTGTGTGTGTGTGTGTGTATGTGTGTGTGTGTGTGTGTGTGTGTGTGTGTGTGTGTGTATGTGTGAGGTAAGTAAACATGCGTACCCTGATGGAGACCCAGCAGGAGTGAGGACCAATGTTTACAGTAGCGGTGAGGGTCTTGTATGTCGCGTCCCTGGGTAGACGACACGGCTGTCAAAACACGGGAGGGGGCCGCTTACTTGGGTTTTAGTTGCCTTTACTGGAGGGGGTGAAGGCGAGGGAGAATTCTACCTACCCCTATTTCTTATTTGCTTTTCCTCCATTTTCTCTTATTCCTGTTCAGTAATTTTGCCAAGTCCCTCTATGTAGCAAGACTTTTCTCGTGTTATCCTTCGTTACTTCAATCTCTTACATACCGTTGTGTTTTCCTCTAACCTTACCGTGAGTTTGTATTTCCAGTATTTTTTAGGCAACAGGGAAGTCAACTATACAACAGGTCAAACTTTTTCCAGATTGACTTTATACAATACAACAAGCTTAGCAGATGTTTATAATTATATCCCCAACATTTATTTTATCTAATTTGTTTATAGCGTATCTTGTATCCATTTTATACGTTTGTAATTTACTGTATATAATTATAATTATGATTAATTTATTTTACACACCTTAAGATATAGACCGAATCACTCTGAAATTCAGGCCACAGTTTCTTTCCTTATAGTTCGATTTTTACCAGTTATATTCACCCATATTCTGGTGACGACTTTTGTTTATCACTGTACGATGCTGTTTGTATAATATGTGTATGTTTGTTTGTTTGTTTGGTGTGTATTTGATTTATGTTTGTATGGTATGTGTATGTATATGTGTGTGTGGTATGGGTATGTATGGTTGTATGGTATGTGTATGTGGTATGGGTATGTATGTTTGTATGGTATGGGTATGTATGTTTGTATGGTATGGGTATGTATGTGTGTGTAGTGTGGGTGTGTATGTTGGACCTATGTATGGTATATGTGTGTGTGTGTGTCTGTGTGTGTGTGTGAGGTGTGGCAAGATGGCAGCCCGGAGTGAGGGAGCGCGGCAGCTGTTTCACACAAGATGGAGTCTCTCTCTCTCTCTCTCTCTCTCTCTCTCTCTCTCTCTCTCTCTCTCTCTCTCTCTCTACTTTTGATTTCTTCCCTCTCGGCTAGTCCTCACCTCTCATTTCATTCCCACTCCGGTACAGTTCACACCTCTCTATTAATTCCCACTCTGGCAATCCTCCTCACCTTTCTGTTAATTCCCTCTCTCCTAGTTCACACCTCTATTAATTCCCACTCCAGCAGTCCTCCTCACCTCTCTGTTAGCCTAATTCCCTCTCTTCTATATAGTTCTTCACTTCTCATTTCCTTTCTTCTCTGGCAGTCCTCTCCTCCAGTCTCATCTCACTCAACCTTCTCTCATAGTCTCTACCTCACCCTTCTATTCCTTTGCTCTTCTCTCTCCTCTGCTCCATCGTTCACCATTTTCCTTTCTCTTTTCTTCTTCCTCGAAATCTCCTTCCTTTCATCTCGCCTACATTTTTTTCTTTCCCCTCATATCACCCACACCTTTTCCATTTCCTTTTAGATTTATTCTTTTTTCACCCTCCCACTAATTAGCTTTCCATCTTCTCTTCACTCCCTTTCTTCATCATTATCTCCTCCCCTCCTCTTCCATGCACTTTTAAGCCTATTCCAAAGTATACATCACTGGATCTCCTTCTTCCCTATATACCGTCACTTCTCTTCCCCTCCTAATTCTCCTCTTTTCCCCTCAGATGGCCAGCTAGCTACCTTCCTGAATCTCAATTGGCTGCCCTTCTCTTCCTTCCTCGTCAGCATCACCCTTCATGGACCCCTATTTTTCTGACAATCTTTCCAAAGTTTTTAGACCATTTTTACACCTTTGTCGAAATTGCTCTCCTTCCCTCCTTGCTCTTCTCCCTCCTCCTCTCCCTCCCATTTTTTTCTTTGAGAGAGGAGAGAGAGAGAGAGAGAGAGAGAGAGAGAGAGAGAATGAGAGAGAGAGAGAGAGAGAGAGAGAGAGAGAATGAGAGAGAGAGAGAGAGAAAGAGAGAGAAAGAGAGAAAGAGAGAGAGAGAGAGAGAGAGAGAGAGAGAGAGAGAGAGAGAGAGAGAAAGAGAGAGAGAAGGAGAGAGAGAAAGGGAGAAAGAGAAAGAGAGAACACAGCCTCTTTACCTACCTCTCTCTCTATCTTGCCATCATTGCTCAGGGAATTAATATGCAGATTCAGTGCTCGTTTTCTCTCTCGGGGAAGAATTGCCCGAGATGAAAATTAAATAGTTCCCGGGTTCCTTCATTCGTAGCGCCATTTTAGATGACCTCGCTCCCCCTTATTGCCTCTCTTCTCATTTACCCTGGTGTACTTTCTATCTCCTTTATCTTTCTTTCTATTTTCTATCTCCTTTATCTTTCTATCTCTTTTATCTTTCTATCTCCTTTGTCTTTGTATCTCCTTTATCTTTCTTTCTACTTTCTATTTTTCTATCGCATTTATCTTTCTATCTACTTTCTATTGTCTATCTCCTTTATCTTTCTTTCTACTGTCTATTTTTCTATCTCCTTTATCTTTCTATCTCCTTTATCTTTCTTTCTACAATCTATTTTTCTATCTCCTTTATCATTCTATCTCCTTTATCTTTCTACTTTCTATTTTTCTATCTCCTTTATCTTTCTATCTCCTTTTTTTTCTACTTTCTATTTTTCTATCTACTTATCTTTCTATCTCCTTTATCTTCTACTTTCTATCTTTCCTTCTCCTTTATCTTTCTACTTTTTATCTTTCTATCTCCTTTATCTTTCTATCTCCTTTATCTTTTTATCTCCTTTATCTTTCTATCTCCTTTCTACTTTCTATCTCCTTTATCTTTCTATCTCTTTTATCTTTTTATCTACTTTATCTTTCTACTTTCTATTTTTCTATCTCCTTTATCTTTCTATTTCCTTTATCTTTCTATCTCCTTTATCTTTTTATCTCCTTGGTCTTTCTCTATCTCCTTTATCTTTCTTTCTTGTTTCGTTTCACCTGCTTTTGTTTTATTCCTACTCATCATAAGATACGTCAAGTTCCTTATCTGGTTATGTTTTTATTTATCTATTCTAGGGTATCTGTCAGTGTGTGTGATTGAGGGCCTACGTGTCTATATGTCTTCATCTCTCTCTCTCTCTCTCTCTCTCTCTCTCTCTCTCTCTCTCTCTCTCTCTCTCTCTCTCTCTCTCTCTCTGTGTGTGTGTGTGTGTGTGTACAGCATCTCTCTATATAGCTGTCTATCTCCTTCCTGCAATCTTTCCATCCTTTCCTCTCTCCATCAATCCACACCTTTCCTCCCTCCTTCCCACACTTTCCATCCCTCCTTCCTTCCTCCCTCCTCCTCCAACACTCTCCATCCCTCCCTCCTTCCTCCCTCCTCCCCCAACACTCTCCATCCCTCCCTCCTCCCCCAACACTCTCCATCCCTCCTTCCTTCCTCCCTCCTCCCCCAACACTCCATCCCTCATTCCTTCCTTCCTCCTCCTTCCCCCAACACTCTCCATCCCTCCCTCCTTCCCCCCTCCTTCCCAAACTCCATCCCTCCCTCCTTCCTCCCTCCTCCCCCAACACTCCATCCCTCATTCCTTCCTTCCTCCTCCTCCCCAACACTCTCCATCCCTCCTTCCTTCCTCCCTCTTCCCAAACTCTCCATCCCTCCTTCCTTCCTCCCTCCTCCCCCCTCCCCAACACTTTCCATCTCTCATTCCTTCCTCCCTCCTCCCCCAACACTCTCCATCCCTCCTTCCTTCCTCCCTACTCCCTCAACATTCTCCATCCCTCATTCCCCAACACTTTTCATCCCTCCTTCCTTCCTCCCTCCTCCATTCTTCCCTCCTTCCAACACTCTCCATCTCTCCCTCCATCCCTCCTTCCTTCCTCCCTCCTCCCCAACACTCTCCATCCATCCCTCCCTCCTCCCCAACACTCTCCATCCCTTCCTCCCCCAACACACTTACCACATCAAGTAGAAAAGATGGTGGGAGGGAGGGAGGCGAGGGGGACCAAATTAGAAGGCTGGGGTGGTGGCCTGTGGTTGGAGTAATGGCGTATCCTGGTGCAGACTCGGATTTAATAGACGCAAACCTCTCCTTTATTGTGAGTCTCTCCTGCCGCCATCTTGAAATTCGAAGAAGGGAAAATGGCTCTGCGTTTCTTGGTGGGGAAAAAAAAAAAAGTGCCTGATATTTTGTCTGATAAGTGCTTGAAATTTTGTCTGATGATAAGTGCTGGAAATTTTGTCTGATAAGTGCTGGAAATTTTGTCTGATAAATGCTGGAAATTTTGTTTGATAAGTGCTGGAAATTTTGTCTGATAAGTGCTTGAAATTTTGTCTGATGATAAGTGCTGGAAATTTTGTCTGATAAGTGCTTGAAATTTTGTCTGATGAATAAGTTCTGGAAATTTTGTCTGATGATAAGTGCTGGAAATTTTGTCTGATAAGTGCTGGTACCATTGTGTATGTATGAAAATGTGTGTGTGTGTGTGTGTGTGTGTGTGTGTGTGTGTGTACTAAGAGATCTTACCATATAGTATACAAAGCTGTACATCGTATTCATTTTACTGGAGACAAAGTTCCTTACACTCTTTCCTGCAGGTCCTCTTGGGAGACTCGTTCATTAAGATGCCTAACATTTACTAAGCTTAGAAACCGGTCTTTGCTGTACAACGTTATCAAAACAGTATGTGCCTCTGTCGAGTGGAACAGCTATATATAGTAATTGTAACCTAAACATACAGAGAGAAATAGTAGCCTAAACATATAGAGAAAGGTGATCTATATATCGCTTCCATTTCATATCTATTAATGTTACTCTCTTCTCTTCTACAGCATTCCTTTCATCTAATCTCAGTAATGGGTCCCCTTTCCCTCTCCTGTGTCGTGTCCCCCATCGCAGCCTCAGTTCTCGTTGCTTCCTTCTTTTTAGCTCCTTCTACCATCCCCCTGTCATCTCCGTTCTTGTCTTACTAATAGTCACTTTTGCTGGTCTTATAGTTACTTTTTTGTTGTCTGTTATCTTCATTCTTGGTTCCCTGTTATTCTTTTCCTTGGTTTTCATGATTCATCTTGCCTATTTCTTTTCCTCGCCATGGCTTTCCCTCGGAGTCCATAAGTCCTCTCCAAATCCCTCTCCCTATTTCCCTCCAAGCCTTCCCCTTTCCTTCCTTAGGCCTTTCCTCCCTTTCGCCTTTCCTCCCTTTCACTCCCTAACCCAGCCTTCCTTCCCTCTCCCTAGCCAAGCCCTCTTTCCCTCTCATTTGCCCAGCCTTCCTTCCCTCTCCCTAGCCAAGCCTTTCTTCCCTCTCCCTAGCCAAGCCTTTCTTCTCTTTCCTTAGCCCAGCCTCTTTTCCATCTCCCTACCCTAGGCCTCTTTCCCTCTCATTTGCCCAGCTTTCCTTCCCTCTCCCTAGCCTAGCCCTCTTTCCCTCTCATTTGCCCAGCCTTCCTTCCCTCTCCCTAGCTCAGCTTTCCTTCCCTCTCCCTAGCCCAGCCTTCCTTCCCTCACTCAGACTTCACTCCTCTAGGCCTTTCTTCCTCTTCACTCCCTATCTCACCCTTCCATCCCTACTACCCACACAGCCTTCCACCCCTCCCCCTCCCACACTCTCCTTACCTCCCCCAGTCCACCCCACCCATTACGTTGTCTCCATATGCGACACAGTGGCGACCATCCACTGTTAACACACTAATTCTAGTATCAAGTTTATTTCTAAGTTTGCTATATTAATTCACCCTTGGAACTTGCGTATTCAATCTATATCATTCCTCGCATAACTGTGATTTACTAATAAATATTCTGATTAATTTGTATACTGTCCATCTCTCTTGGTGCATCGACAATTTTTCTTTTTCATTATCTTGTTCCATTGCTAATATTATCCAATGAGTTTCAATATTATTTGGGCTTTGTAGTTTATCCTCTAACTTCATCCTTGTGAACTCATTTTCTCTTTAGTTCATCAAATGCTTCAAGTTTGGTTTGGTTTTCATATTGCTAATCTTTGTGTTACTATTCGCATTTTGGTAGTTTCCACAAATTTGTGTTAAATGTTATGTTTGTAAGTTGTTATCTTTGTTATTTGCTCTGAGGATAGTGCAGTTATCAATTAGTTGTACTTATAAAATCTGGTCTGGCATTTGAATCCAGGCTTGATGTTTTATGCAACAGGAAAGTGGAATGTGGTCAGTTAGGTTATATCCAACAGTGTAGGAGAATTGATGGTTTTTTGTACCATCCACCTGTTAGATTTTCCGGGTGAAAGATAATATTATAAGTATTGCAAACAATTCTCTGGCGTGGCAGTAGTGTATAGGCCTAAAACAAATAGGCCTATCCCTCCCTCTGTCTCTTATTGTCAGGGTATGAAATGATGAATGCGCATGTGTATTAGTCACAGCCATTACGAGTATGTAAGGTCTGTGTGTGTGTGTGTGTGTGTGTGTGTGTGTGTGTTCATGTGTATGTATGTGTTTCGGCATCTATGTGTAGTACATATTTTTTTGACAATTGTCTAGATTCTCTGGCTGTTGAGAAAATTATATACAAAAGGTCACTCAGATAACTGAAGATGAAGGCAACTATTAAGCATCAGTGAAGACGTACAGAGGTACAGTACATATCAACCATTACCTCACTTTTTAGAATGACACACACACACACACACACACAACACACACACACACACACACACACACACACACACACACACACACACACACACACACACACACACACACACACACACACACACACACACACACACACACACTGAATCTCTTTCCTTCCTCTGGCCAATCGTTCGTTTCTCATTTCTTCCCATTTCCATATTTTTTCTCTTCTTCCCACACTCCCCTTTTCTCATTTCACTCCTCTTTCTATCTTCTTTTCTTCCCGCTCCACTTCTCTCTTTTTCCCCCTACATGCTCCTTCCATCCTTTGCACTTCCCTCCCTGCTCTCTGTTCATCCATCCATCCCTATACAATTCTTTCTTCTCTGGACCCATTTCTTTTCTCCTTGCCTTTAGTTCCTCCCACTCTCTGTTTCTCTCTGCCTTCTCCCTTCCCTCCCTACCTAATGTTATTCCCACCTTGCCTTCTCCCTGTTTTTCTATCCTGCTTTCTCTCTAGTTTTCACTCCCTGCCGTCCCCCTTTCCTCTCTCCCCTTCTTCCCCCTCGTTTCCGCCCCACATAGGTTCTTCGGCATCAGTTCCTCACGACTTCCTCCATTCCCATTACTATTTCCTCCAACCAACCTTCTTACCTTCATTTTCTATATCCCAGCACCTTTTCTTTTCTTTTTCTCCCTAGCTCTCTCAATCCCGTCTCCCAATCTCCTTCCTCTCCTTCTCCTCCTGCTCCTCCTCCTCCTCCTCCTCCTCCTCCTCTCACTCGGGCTCCAGAGAGTTAATTACCCGGACAATGACACTGGTTTTCGATTATCACCCTTGTTGACGACGACCTGAAACTTCTTTTTTCTACCTAAACGTACCCTCGGGGGTCTGGGAATTATATAGTTAATCGAGATAGTACTATAGGCTTCGGTTTGGGGATATACTTTGAGGCTACTAATATCGTCTGACATTACCCAGAGCATAATAATGAAACTTCAGTCATTATACAGAAGAATATGTGTTCCTTTAG
The DNA here is from genome assembly GCA_033782935.1 of Petrolisthes cinctipes. Taxonomy (NCBI): domain Eukaryota; kingdom Metazoa; phylum Arthropoda; class Malacostraca; order Decapoda; family Porcellanidae; genus Petrolisthes; species Petrolisthes cinctipes. The sequence goes on from JAWQEG010007215.1 coordinate 33,944, forward strand.
TTAATATGCAACGAACCGAGATTGCGATGACAAATGATTTTTTTTTTTTTTTTTTTTTTTTTTTTTTTTTTTTTTTTTTTTTTTTTTTTTAATAATCAGTTCCATTGTCTGAGGCCTGGCCAAGTGAGTATCTCCCGTGTCACCCAATAGTTCTCTTAGGGTTCGTTTCCTGAATGGAGGAAATTTGCTCAAAGTATTCAGAAATGGCAAGTGAATTGATGATAATTGTATTGATCAGATTTATTTGGTATCGAACTACAAGCATATTACCTGTGCTACATGCAGACCTGTCCTTGTACCTGCTGGTCTCTATAACTTCATTCCTTCAGTTCTATATGAATGGATCTACCTACTATAGTGCATTATGTGTCATTTCGTGAGGCCATCAAAAGAGTGTGTTACCTCGTGTGTGAAAGGGAAAATTTGTGGGTAGTAGATTAGGTGACAAAATGTGCTGGTTGGTGCGTGAGTAAATCAGTGAAAGGAAGGAACACCACTGAGTATACGAAGCGAACTGTGGCTGATAGGCTCCGTAGAGTTGAAGGAGGGAGTTGCTCGTGTGGACTGTTGAACCTTTGCATGTGTACAGTACAGTAAATGCGAGAAAAATATTATCAAGCAGTAAATGTGTGAATATCTTTGAGACCGCTTGGATTTATCTGTGTATATATTATTGGTCATTAGGTCAAGATAGTAGAAATTGCTTCTTGGCTTGTAATGAGATTTTTAATAGCCTCTGTTATGAGTTGGGGTATAATTATTTAACATATAGAGTCCCATAGAAAATTACACTGGACATTAGTATCAGAGTAACGCCATATCCTCTGAAGCATTACCTTGGGTGACTGATCATCTGGTGTCCCCCAAGGGTGTGACTTCTGTCCAACTGTATAATTATATGTTTTCCATTTTGTATTTGCAGATATTCATTATAAAAATTAAATAGAAGCCTATATTATATTTTTTTCGGCGCCACAGTTGTATTGTCTGTAGAGCTAACTAAGTCTCATAGTTACCTAGATTATAGATATTTTTATAATATTGTCACAGGTTTGAAAAAAAAACATTTATCATATGATTAGAGAGAGGAGAGAGAGAGAGAGAGAGAGAGAGAGGAGAGAGAGAGAGAGAGAGAGAGAGAGAGAGGAACGAACCACTGTGGAGTTTTCAAGGTGAGTAGCCTAGCCAGAACTCCCTATACCACGCGGCAGCTGAAGATTCCCCACCATTCAGGTCCTCACTTTCAACACATTGTAACCCTTCTCCTCGTACGAACCTATCACACCTGGCACACCTGGTTAGCCTTCACCCTACCAACCAAGAGAGGAAGTGTAGGTGAGGGAGAAGCAGAGATGATGTGAATGAATGGAAGCTATACTGGGAGAATGGGAGATAATGCATGCAGCTACCTAGAGAGAAAGTGAAATTGAGGAAGAGGCAGAGATGAAGGAATGAATGGAAACTATTAAATGGATTGAATGAAAGCTAAATGGGAAGAGTGGGAGATAATACATTACTTTTATTCATACCTATAATACACTAATTACCCCAAACCTAGTAATTTAGCAAAGTCCCACGTGATCCCTAAAATTGAGATTCATTAATTACATATAGATTAGTTAATTTGCCTGTCACTCTATATTAGGTACAATAATTAAACAACGGATCATGATTTTATGAATGGTATGTCATAATTATATATATATGTGTATCTGAAAGTATTAGACTCATCAAAGTATGAATGATAGTACAATCTTATTATTTTATTCTCAGATATGTATAATATTAACAGAGAGTTAATGCATATAGTATACATGCAAAATATGCGTATGTATTGTATGTGTCCTTTACTCATTTTATGGTGCAGTAATATGTATGTATGATGCTTAGGTGAGAGTGATGTATACGTATGTGTGTTCTGACTGTCTAATGAATGTAAGGTCGTAACTGAGAGAATATAGTTATTACTAAGGTTGTATTAGGGCGGTGTGCTGGGTAAGGGGGTCCTGGACATAGCCTTTCTTAATTAAACGGGAATATTAAGTAGACAGACACGGCCAGTTTGTCCTTCACTCACTTCAGAAAATGGGAAAAGGGAAGGAAAACGAAGCGTAAGATATTGGTAATAGATGAGAGAGAGAGAGAGAGAGAGAGAGAGAAGAGAGAGAGAGAGAGAGAGAGAGAGGAGAGAGAGAGAGAGAGAGAGAGAGAGAGAGAGAGAGAGAGAGAGAGAGAGAGAGAAGACGACATTAGTTGTGAACGAAAAGTGCATAAGAAACAAAAGAAATAATGAGGACGATGAAACCAATAAACAGAGAGAGAAAAAAAAAAGATATATTGGAAGAAAGAGAGGGAAGGTACATGTACAAAGTCGAGGTAGAACAGGTAAGGCTTATAACATATAGGAAACCAGGAGAAGCGACTTGTGAAATTGAGATGGAAAGGGAGAGGAGAAGGACGGGAAAGGTAGAAAGATGTAACGAGCAAGAGAGCTATAGGAGAGGGGGACAGGGTTCAAGGGAAGGGAACGTTACTGCAGCCCCTATATAACCCTGGCCTCTACCCCTGATGCTTTATCCCATTCAAGTGCCTCCAGGGACCTCTATACCAGTTCTGAGGGAGTTGAACTAATACCACGAACCCCCAAGCCTAGCAAACGGTTCCTCTGATTACTAGAGTCAGTGACGTTCGGTTGATCCGCTGGGAGGGGTGAGGTTAGATATGGGCAGGGGGCCGTCCGTGCGTGGGAAGGGTGAGCTAAATTATTGGTGGAGGAGGTGTGGTGGGGAGAGAGAGGGGGTTAGATAGAAGTGGTTAGGTGGGGCTGTGGGAAGGTTGGTGAGGTTAGTTATGGTAGGGGGGGCGTTGGAAGGATGAGATTAGTTATTGGTGGAGGAGTGAGGTGGGAAGAGAGGATTGACAAGACACCGATTAGAAAAGGATGGAAGAATAGATGAGGGAAGTATAAGTAGGGATGGGATGGAGAGAAAACTTGTAAGCATTTTCGAGAGAAGGGATGCATATTATGAGGGGGACTAGGGAGGGTGACATAAGTGGGATATATAAGCGAATGAAAAACACAGTAAAGAAGAAGATAGGGGACACGAAGAGGTTATGAGAAATCGAGGTAAAAGGTGAAGGGGAGATACATGAGTAAAGCTTAAAAGGAAAGAAAGGAGGTAAGCAGAGGAGGGGCGGTGAGGAGAAAAAAAGAGTTTATGTATGATTGTATGGTATGGAGGCAGGAAGGAAAATTGGCAGAGGGAAAGTGGTTATGGTGATGAGATGAAGAAAAGGGAAAGGACACAAGACTGGGTAAAAAATGCTGACTAATGAAAGATGCATATAATGTAAAGGAAGTTAGAGAAGAAAAGACAGATATGGTAACTTTAAAACTATAAAGATATTAATATTGCCCAGCCGTCGTTCAAGGGTTAACTATAATTAGCTCATTATATCACTCCATACTTCTAAGTGACATGAATAGGCGAGGAACATTATATCGTAATAATACCCTCATCACTTAATTATGATGAATATAGTATTACATATCAGTGGTAATGAAGTATAAACAACACAGAGTTTATTGACTGACAGAAGTAATAAAATAGATATTAACATCGCATAGAATTAGATTAAAAAAAATAAGAAATATGAACACCTTGGAATTGTATTAAGGGGGTAATTCGCTTTTGTTACATTGGAGTGCCTTAATTCCTCCAAAGTATGCTAGGAAACAGGACCAGATGAGCAAAAATAATGGTGTTCTGTTGCTTGGAATAGTTTGGAGGATTCAGTTGCTCCAGATTTACCAACACAGAATTTCCCCCTTAAGACACAAATCACTGAGCATGACACAAGAGGCTGTAATTAGCAAGATGAGGATAATGGACTGTGTTCTTCAAATTATGTAGGTGGTAGTATACATTTGTTACAACATTAGATTTCCTTGAGTCCTCCAAAGTATGCCAGGAAACAGAACGAGATGAACAATGATAATGGTGGTCTGATGCTTGTGATAGTTTGGAGGAATCAGTACTACTCCTTTAAGGGGAGAGTATACTTTTGGTGAATTAGAGCTTTTCGATTCCTCCAAAGTATGCCATGAAACAGGACCAGATGAACAAAAATAATAGTGTTCTGTTGCTTGGAATAGTTTGGAAGAATCGTTTGCTTCAGATTTACCAACACTGTACTTCCCCCTTAAGGTGGTAATTCGTTTTTGTTACATTGGAGTGCCTTAATTCCTCCAAAGTATGCTAGGAAACAGGACCAGATGAGCAAAAATAATGGTGTTCTGTTGCTTGGAATAGTTTGGAGGATTTAGTTGCTCCAGAATTACCAACACAAAATTTCCCCCTTAAGCCTGTATGGGATGTGGCTGGTGTGTCGTAGAGAATAAAACATTCTCTAAATCCAGAAGGTTAGGAACAAACAGCAATTTTTTTTTTTTTTTTCACCAAATGATGTGGTTGTTGTTGTTGTTGTTGTCCTCACAGAAAGACGGGCGGACCTTCATGTCTGCAAAAGAAAAAAAAAATATTCATCTTAGTTCCGGAACCAAGTATGTGTCTCTATTTTCTGTAATAAGGTCTCCTCAAATACTGGGATGGTTATTAGAACTAGTTAATTAGGTAAACCCTCTGTCCCTTCCGGAAAAATAAACAAACATACACCTTCATTACGGGGGAGGAAGAATCCGAGTTTCATATTTATACAATATCTAAACGTAATTATAAATATTTTGATATATACTATTATTTTATCTAAATTATCGTATAGTCTGAAAACATCCCTCATACTTACAAAATTTATATATTTGTATGAATTTTATTTATTTTGACAGGTTATGAGAGAGAGAGAGAGAGAGAGAGAGAGAGAGAGAGAGAGAGAGAGAGAGAGAGAGAGAGAGAGAGAGAGAGAGAGAAAGAATATTATATTTAAGGTAGATTTGCATTGTTTACTTAAGTGTCTAATGTGGAATTTTTTTTAGCTTCTAGTTATAATTATGTACTGGCAATGAAAAATATATAACACTGGAAAAGATGATACTGGAATACATCAATCATAATATTCTACTAAGTATTATATCTTAGTGCGTTGTATTTTATTAGCTAATCTACTGTAGGTAACCCCGTCAGGCATCTATTCCTATTCCATATAATCTTAATCTATTCTTATTGTTCTTAATCTATTCCTATTCTTTATAATGTTAATCTATTCATATATTCTTATTGTTCTTAATCTATTCCTATTCTTTATAATCTTAATCTATTCATATATTTTTATTGTTCTTAATCTATTCATATATTCTTATTGTTCTTAATCTATTCATATATTCTTATTATATAGCAAAGTCCAAAGGTAGGAAAATAATGCACTCAGTCACACGCAAGCAAAGGACGATGAGGAGTGACACCGAACGAAACTAGTGAATAAAAAAAAAAAAATAATAAATAAAATGCAACGCCTCAGCCCAATTCCTCCCCAAAATAGCTGAAGCCAATCATGCGACGGACGGGGACGAAAGCCAAGTTAGCCTCGCTGGGTTTCGAACATCGCTGCTGCTGCTGCTGCTGATACTTGGCTAATCTCTGTTTTTTTGTCTGGGTCTATTTACTTTTATTTTTATTTTTTTCCGAGATACGTTGTTGTTGTTGTTTTTATTGTTGTTGTTGTACTTTATATCTTTCTTTTCTTTTTCGTTTTGTATTCTTTATACCGTATTTGATATTTTGTGCTTATATTTTTCTTATTCTTCATATTATCATTATATTTTATCTCGTGTGCAAATTGCTGTACTGTTTATATAATTCTAACTTTCAATATGTCCGTCGTCTACATACAACAACAATATATATGTTGTCCAGGCTTTGTCATTTTAACTAGCTACCGTCAATATTTACTTTTCATTCCTCCACCGTCACTTTCCACTGCCAACAACAACAACAAGACTCGACTTATCCGCCTTTCCTTCACCTTCGTTTATATTACGTAACTCTATAAGAATGAGTTAGGCCTAGTGGTGTACTATTTCCTCTGGCGTAGTAAAGTAGCGAAGCTTTAAAAACCCCGGTCTAGCCTCCACCGTAGCGTATAAAAAGGGAATACCAATTTCGGGAGCAGTCAGCTTGAAAAAAGGTGAACAAAAAGTTAGGTGGGATTATCTTGCGGCATCCGGCAACTCTACCATTCTCTCCCCCCTTCCTTCTCTCTCTCTTCCCCCCCAGTCCCCATCCCTACACTCCTCCACTCCCTCAAGTCATCCTGCCCCCTCCCAACCAATCCCCGAACGCCACGTCATAGGTCGGGGGTTACGAGGAAGAGGGAGAGAGGGAGGGAAGGAGAGAGAAAGGATGAGGAGGTGGTGGTGGTTGTCTTGGCCAGGGGAAGGAGGGAAGGAGAGAGTAAAGGCTGACAGCGACAGTCCTGTAAAAACGCTCTCCTACGTAAAATGAACTAACTCCTGGGCCTCTCTCTCTCTATAGCTAGTCAGGCTCGCGGAATTTGGACGACGCGCTGCCAATGTCGTAACTGTTAACCTTAGAGCCGACCACGACGTAAAGGTAAACAAGTATTGAGAAGCTATAGGCGTCACTTGTATACATTGGTAGAGTAACGTAAATGTAAGCAAGTATTGAGAAGATATAGGCGTCACTTGTATACCCTTCATGGTTGAGTAATAGTGATAATGTCAAGTAAATGTACAGGAATCACTTGTAAAGGTTGAATGGGTAAGGCAAGAGGATATTGAATATTTATATGCATTCATAAAGGTTCAATATTATTGTAAGAAATACCTGTACAATTAAAACGCTGATGAAAGTAATACTGTAGTGCGTATCATACACTTGTACACAGAAAAAACAATATATTCATATATAACTTCAAGTAAAAGTATGGAATGAAAAAGTTATATTATGATACCCACACTTTCAAATGGGGCTTATGTTATGAAATGTCTTGTACGTATACCCTTTCAGTATAATGAATAAACTGAGCAGATAATATAAAAAGTTCATTCCATGCGTGCGTAGAAATATGTTACGCACGAAAAAATGTAATAAAGTAGATAAAGCAGAGGAATGAATGTTGAAATGTAAAGGGCCAAGTCATGCCACGCGATAAATTTACATAATTGCTGATATGCATTAGGGAAGGTCCGATAGCTACTCCAGCATACACGTTTGCCTTGAAATTACTGCTTAGCGAAACGTAAAGTAGGCCTATACGGGAGAGAGAAAAGACAAGACAACACGGAACAGGACGGCAGAGGACCGCTTGGGATGGGTACAAAAATAAATCGGCCACGCCTTTTACACTCATATATATTTTTTTCATGTATATCTATGGTCTATTCATATAATAGTAGTTAATTGAGATCTAGAAGTTATTTATCTAAGGCACACAAGCGTTGTGATTATATAATTAATTTATATTATTCAAAGTTACTTGAACTTGTATTCTCACCACCTTCCCCTCCTTCCCCTCCTCATCATTACCACCACCACTACCACCACCATCATCATCACACCACCACCACCACCATCACAACCCTCATCACCACCACCACCACCACCATCACCACCATCAACACACTACCACCATCACAACCCTCATCACCACCACCACCATCAACACACATCACACCACCACCACTTCAACCAAAGCTACTCCAGCCAACACCACCACCACTATCACCCTCCCCCCCAAAACAGCACTCGAGTTACCCCTTCCCCATTCCCTTCCTCACTCCCTCCTTCCCTATACCGTCCCATCGATCCTCACCGCAATCTATCCTTCCCTCCCTCTCTCATTTTCTACGCTCCTTGTCCTTTTCTTCATCCAACTTTTCAGCTCTATTCATTTTCCTTCTATATTTGTTTTTTCACATTTCATTTGTTCATCTATAATTTTTTCCTTCATGTATTTGCTGTCAACCTGTGTCGTTTATTTGTTAAATTTTGTTAAATTTTCTGCCGCTTCCATAGATGATGTCAACTTAATTTATTTTCCTTTCTTCCTTACTATATCTCAGATCTGAACGTTCATATAATTATTCTACTTCATGATTCTACTCTCACACATAATGAAGTATTAAGGTACCACACGAAATTAAATGTTCAATATTTTCACTACGTTAGAAAACATTGTAATATGGTTGAATAAGTTGGCAACGAACTTTAAGATAAACATATCGTGCAGGAAAGACAATACTGCAACTACAATATGATAAAGCACAAGTGTTGTAGTCCAAGTTAAAGCCAATTTTTTTTACGGCCTGGACTACCTTCCGGAAACTAATTCTTTTACCGCCTCAGTGGATTTTTGTACCTTGATTTTTTTTCTTTCTTTTTCTTTTATTTTTTTAGAGAGAGAGAGAGAGAGAGAGAGAGAGAGAGAGAGAGAGAGAGAGAGAGAGAGAGAGAGAGAGAGAGAAAGTTGGCTGGGATTGGGTGGATGAAAATGGGGAAGGAAAAATGGGAGAACCCAAAAAATCTTCGAAAGAAAAATCTTGAGTGAGGAAGGTTATTTAGAGAGAAAAATAGGAAATGGAGTTTTCTTTCAAGCGAAGAATGAGGAATAAAGGAATAGGCAAGGTATGAAAAAGAGAGACAGAAGTAACAAAGGAAATGAGATGAAAGGGAGAGACAGGAGAAAGTGTGGGAGTGTAAAGCTAAAGTGAAAATTTATACAAGGGAGAAAGAGACAGTTAGGAGGAGAAGGAAGGTGGGAACAGGAGGCGGAGGAGGAGGAGGAGGAGGAGGAGGAGAGAGTGAAGCGTTAAAGAGGACTAGGAGGGAGAGGAGGGAGACTGAAGTGGTAAGTCAAAGAGAGAGAGAGGAGTGAAGAGGTATACAGTCTTCACCAAAAGTCCTGTCGTTACTCCAGTCAGAGAGGAGGGAGGGAGAGTTAAGAAGGGAATACACTTTTGGTACACTATAAATTAAAGTGCTCTTGTTCCTCCAAAGTATGCCAGGAAACAATACCATATAAATAAAAGATAATGGTGGCCTGTTGCTTGAAATTGTTTGGAGGAATCAGTTGCTCCAGATTTACCCACACTGATATACCCCTTTTAAGAGGAATGAAAGAAGAATTGAGAGAAAGGCAAAGTAAAAGAAAAATATATAGGGTTTGCCTGACTTTATTTATATATATATATATATATATTTTTTTTTCACCCATAATATGCAAAATCTCAAATTGGCTTCCCCTCGCAAAGCCACTCAAAGGGGCAAGAGAAGGTGGGTGGGTGATGGGGAGAGAGAGGGAGAAGAGGGGGGGGGGAGGGGGAAAGGGAGGGGAGATGAATTTGGAGAGGGGAGCATAAACATATAGATGGCGGTGAAGTGATAAAAAGAGATGAAGATAATGGAGTTGAACCTTTTTTGTTGCATATATGCATCTTTCTTCTTCAATTTTGCCCTCTCTTCAATTCTTCTCCCCCCATTTTAATAGTGATGTGGTGTTTGTAATATATTTCACGTACAAATATAATATTGCCTTGTATATCTTTTTGTGAATTGGTTTCCAGTGCTGTATGCGTGCACTGAATATTATATGGACATGTATATTTTGTATTGTGTAACTTGGAATTACAATTTTCTGTCCTCTATTTTGAATAACAGAAATTGAGATATTCAGTAAATATGAATATTAATTATTGTATTAATTTGCACTAACTGATGTACTAATAATTATATTTTTATTATACCTGAACTGAATATTCAAGTATTGTTTCAAAGAAAGGTATTATTTGCGATAGTAGGATGATCACTTAATGTGAATATTCCAACAGCATTTATTTACAATTTCTCTTATGCATAAAAACTTGCAATATTATCTTTTTCGCCCAAATAGTATAATATAGCAGAAAATTTCCTCCTACAAAAATCATCTACCCGTTAATATTGATTCAAAATCAGAGAAAGCATTTAAGGGCAGGGTATAGTTTTGGCATTTTGGGAGATAACGATTCCTCCAAACTATTCCAAGCAACAGGCCACCATTATTTTTGTTCATCTGGTCCTTGTGCCTGGCATACTTTGGAGGAATCAAGGCACTCTAATGTTTCAAAAGTATACTCTCCCCTTACTCAAACTGAGACACATGCAGCTACACAGACACCAACACCACGATTCACGCTATACCAGCTGCGGTGTGGACCATGCTGTGTGCGTGGGGTAACAAACAGCTCACGTATCTACTCGCACGGACACAATTCTCAACAACAACACAAACACACACACACACACAAGACATACTGTACCCTCATATGCACACCTATAATCAACACCCTTGCTTCACACAAGGTCACGTTCATAGTTTATCTGCAGACCTTCTTCTGGTATATCCTCCTCCCAACACATATCCAAGCATTTCAGTCAAGATGTGTGATTATTGATGAGGTACATAGAATGGTCTTGCTGGACTTGTAATCACACAACTCCTGCCCCTTCCTTCGTGTCTCGAAACTGACATCCTGAAAAATAGATGAAATAATAAATTTTACATTTTTTTAATCCTAGTTTTTCTCATTATTATTATTTCATATAAATTCATGCTGTGCATTTTCTTTCGCCTAGTTCGTGTAAAAGTTGTTCGTGGTAATTATTCTAAACTGACTTTTTTGTTCTGTTTCATTCTAAGTTTCACACAAGTTCTTTTCTTGGTCCCTTGTTTCTAAAAATACCAGTGATGTTTTTCACAATTAATGTTACTATGTATTTATAAAGTTATCTAGATTATTTTATTTTGTGATTTCTTTCCTCCCAACCAGAGTAACCTATTTACCAATAAGACACAGAAACATCAACTATATTTTGTATCACCAGCATAAGATCTAATCAACAATAATATACCGGTAGCTACAAAAAACATGCCTTCGTCCAAAAGTATCACTGCTGACAACAACACCATTATTACTACCATCCTCAGTATCAATAACACTAACACATGTACAGCCACAATCAAATAACCACCGACACTTTCCTTCTATCTTAGTAAATATCTTGGTAATAAAGAACAACACGTGTATAATTTTGCAGCACCTCATAATAATAATAATTGAAGGGGTTGAGTTGACGTAAGGTGTTGTATGATTATATTTTGAGATGATACTGATTTATTTATTACTGATAATTTTGCAGCACATCATAATAATAATTGAGGGGGTTGAGTTGACGTAAGGTGTTGTATGATTATATTTTGAGATGATACTGATTTATTTGTAAGATGGAAGGAAAGTGTCGGTGGATATTTGATTGTGGCTGTACACCCTCCAACATGTGCGCTGTCGCCTCAATAATACTGTAGGGATAATCATCGAAAAAAAAAATCATATTCACGAAGCATATAAAACTACAATATCCTCCTGGCAGATATAATGAATTTCTCTGGTGCTTCAGTTCATGGAAAGCTTACGATACCATTATAATGTGGTTCAAAACTTGGTACAATTGCCAGCACATATAACTGGTACACGAATAGAGGACTGACAACGCTGAATGTACCAGTTCGAAATGCTGGCAACTGTTCATAAGGCAGGACATTATTTGTGTTGGGTTGCTGTACGAATTCACGTTTTTCTCGCGTCACCAACATTACCATCTGCAGCTGAACAAACACTGCGACAGCCTCTCTTCTTCTTCTTCTTCTTACAACAACTCTATCCCGTACCACCAACCCTGCTACCCATATTAACTACAAAACAAAAACAACACAAGAGTTATCACCGACCACAGCACCACCAATCACGTCACCAAAAACCTACCTAAGATTCAGTACGATATCGATCAACCGTCCTTAGCATCACCTATAATCCTCACAACACCAACACCAACACCACCCACAACATCATCATAAACTTCAGCAATACCACCACCAACAACAGCAACAAAGAAAGCAGCAGCAACAACAACAACAACAACAACGATACCAAACACCAAGGAAGGGAGGATGATCATATCAATCCGAGGCTGAGGCCAGGCATGGATAGGGTAATTGACTGGTATCACTTAGCCTGTGTACCCCGCACCGTAACCCCCAGACCTGGTATGTGCTTAAGATATATTTCTATGCTAGATCGGCTAAGGAGATAGGGCGTAATGAACCCCTAATATTCTTATTGCCCTGGTCGGCTCGACTTCTACGTCTGGACGAGGCTCCACACACAAATGTGAAAATCTTAAAGCGTCCTCGTCTGGTGGAGAGTTTAAAGGGGCTCCAGACACTCTTGGAAGAAGCTGGCCAATCAAAGTTCTCCAAGGCAGAGTTATTGGCCAATCAGAGTGAAGAGTGGAATGCCATCCGGCCACTCGGGACGCTAGGGTATAAGTTGGGTTAGGGTGGGGAGGGGAAGGAGGGAAGGAAGGAGGGATAGGTGTCGGGGGTGTTGTCACTAGGGGAGGTACAGTACATGGTGGGGCTGAGGTGGGTACTGGATGGGGTGGTGGGTTGAAAGAAAGGTGGAATAGAGGTGTTGGGAAGTGGTGGAAGGGGGATGTGATGACTAGGGTGAGGCAGTACGAAGGGAGATGTGGTCAAGGGGTAGGTGGAGGAGGAGGAGGTGGAGGCGGGGGATGTGGTCGAGGAGGAGGAGGGGAATGTGGTCACCGACGTGTTTATCTGCAGGTCTGGTCAGGAAGGGACAAGAGGAAGGTTAGAGAGGAAAGGGGGAGAAGGTTAGGGAGTAAACAGTAAAGCAAGGGGTGGTGGGACAAGAAGGACGAAAGGCACGCTAGAGAGAAGACAAGAACATATGGTTAGGCGAGAGCAGTAGAAGGCTTGGGAAGACGGACACAACACAACGTATACACACCAGGACAGCTACGTCAACGGAAGATGAAATAAGCAAGGGAGGGATAATCAGAAGGAAGAGAGGGAAGGTGGGTTGGTAAAGTTATGAATGTGATAGGAGTCAGAGGGAGGTAAGTGTAAGCACGACCAAAGCAAGCCTTGGGTACAAAATTAAGGCGCCATGGAAACACTCTAACATAAAAAAAAAAAATAATAATCTTACACCATTCATCCACCCACTTTACTACTATTTTGTTATTCACTTTACGTCTTCCTTACTAACCTCCTTTCCTTCCTCTATATTCGTGATTAAAAACTAAATACCAGAGCGAGGGTAAGGGAGGGGAAACCAAGCAAAGAGAGGCAAGAGTTAATATTCACTTGACGTAGTAAGTGGTATGCATGTTGAGGTACAGAGAAGGAGGGTTTGTTGAGAGTTTTAGTGAGGGTAGAAGAGTTGTTGAGAATTAATAGCGGAGGGATAGGTCGGGGTGTGAAGGTCATGGAGTAAGAAATAATTTTGTGGTTGTAGGCGTGTTATGGTGGTGGTGGTGGTGGTGGTGGTGGTGATTTTGTTAGCGTGGGAGGGAAAGAGAAAAATAGTGAAGAAATTACGAGGAAAAGAAAGATGGAGCAGGGAGGTGATGGAGTAAGTGCGTGTCGTGTTATTGTTGGAATATTATTGATAGATTTAAATGAAGTAGTGTGAAATGATGAGTACAAAATTAATAAGGATGTCAGTAATGATAACGTTATGAATAATATTGTAATGCTGTTAGTGGAGATAACCTTGATATAGTGAATAGTAATGATACAAAATTATACTATTATCAGAGGTATGGTAATAGTCGTGATAGTACCCATGCATTGCTCCCAGTAGTGGAAATAGAGGATAGTGAATAGTAATGATACACAATTATACTATTATCAGAGGTATGGTAATGGTCGTGATAGTACCCATGCATTGGTCCCAGTAGTGGAAATGGAGGAAGATGATACGATGATAATTATAATGATCGGGGCAGGGCAGCAGGGAGGCCAAGGGCAGGAAAGAGCGTGATGTGCATTATCGAGGAAGAGCAATTAAGAGGTAAAGCGATGGGTTAAGGGTCGTTGGTTGAGAGGGTGAGGCCGACTGTGTTGTTATTGAGAACGAGTGGGGTTGTTATTGAGGATGAGTGGGTTGTTATTGAGAACAAGTGGGGTTGTTATTGAGAACGACTGGGTTGTTATTGAGGATGAGTGGGGTTGTTATTGAGAACAAGTGGGTTGTTATTGAGAACGAGTGGGTTGTTATTGAGAACGAGTGGGTTGTTATTGAGAACGACTGGGTTGTTATTGAGAACGACTGGGTTGTTATTGAGGCCGACTAGGTTGTTATTGAGAACGACTGGGTTGTTATTGAGGACGAGTGGGTTGCTATTGGGAACGACTGGGTTATTGAGAACGAGTGGGTTGTTATTGAGGACGAGTGGGGTTGTTATTGAGAACGAATGGGTTGTTATTGAGAACGAGTGGGTTGTTATTGAGAACGAGTGGGTTGTTATTGAGAACGAGTGGGTTGTTATTGATAACGAGTGGGGTTGTTATTGAGGACGAGTGGGGTTGTTACTGGGTCGGGTCCGGGGGTAAGTGGGGTTACGACTGCTATTTAAGTCATGTTCGTAATCTAACCACAAGTCTAACTACCGAGATTTTATATTCTTCTTATCTAAACATATAATATAAATTTTTTCTTTTCCTTGTTGCATCTCTTCCTATATACCCAAGTGGCAGAAATGTTCCAGCTCTCTCATTAAATTTTCTTAACATTTTTTGGTAAATTTAATACAATCCAAAAAAACAATACATAATAAATTTTTCGACCAGGGAATAATAATCTGGGACCTATAAACACTGGAATGTATGAACGCCAAAGGTATATCTAAGGTCATATAAATTAGAAAAATACACGATACTCATATTATGTAAACCTGACCACATTATCGAGTACAACATTGTTCATTAAGGTGGTTTTTTTTTTTTTTTTTTTTTTTTTTTTGGTACATTGGAGTGCCTTGATTCCTCCAAAGTATGCTAGGAAATACTACCAGAAAAGCAAAAATAATGGTGTTCTGTTGCTTGGAATAGTTTAGAGGATTCAGTTGCTCCAGAATTACCAACACAAAACTTCCCCCTTAATTAAACCTTTATTTCATATTTCAGGTAAGTGGTTGTCGTGTAGTGCTCTAAGCCCAGTGACTGTATTGTGGTGAGTACATGGTCTTATTTCTTACATTATTGTTTCCTTCAGTACGACTTATAATTATATATGTTCCCACACTGTATGTATATTTGATCAATGTAACTTAAGCTTCATTTCCGATGGTTGGATACGAGTTCTAATCCTGAATGCTTGACACACTACAGCTACTCGACATTGTTTTAGATGATAGGAGGCATTTACTACATTGTTATAATTGTTGCAACTACTTCTTCTTCTGCTTCTCATCATTATTATTATTATTATTATACAAGGTAGTCGAAGTGGAGTGTAATGGGTATAGAGTAAACTGTGTTGGGTTCAAATGTGTTGCTGTTATGTGGAATTTATGTTATTTCAGGTATTTACTGTCGCTACATATTTGGAGCGGAACGCAGCCTACCGATAGAAATACTCTTTCTTCCCACCAGCCTTCATCAGACACACACTCGTCCCCCATACCTCTCTCTCTGTTCCCACTTACCAACTACACACGCACACACGCACATACTCCCTCCATCCTGTATTATAATCCTCCCCCCCCCTCCCTCCCACTCTCTTGCCTACACTGCACCCCCCCCTTTCCCCGTATACAACCAGTCCCTCTCACGCCCTGACTAACACTCACCCTTCTTTCTTGAGGGACCCTGTGATCGTGTATGAGACCTGCATGGTGGCTTCTGATTCCTACTGACTATGCCACGAGACAAGCTCCTTTAATGTAGGTGGTGTTTCGTAGTAATGTTTGAAGGACTCGCTAACCTCCAATTTTCTGACTACATCACGGGGGTCCTTTAAAGTGTTGATATGATTTCAGATCTGTGTGAAATTCGTCCTGTCATAACTTGAAGCAATGTCCAAAGTTCAGAGACACTTTACTGCTTGCCTATCTGTTTGTCTCTCTCTCTCTCTCTCTCTCTCTCTCTCTCTCTCTCTCTCTCTCTCTCTCTCTCTCTCTGTAAGTCGCTGAAAAATCAATCATTTAAACCACCATTACTTTTTCTCACTTCAGTCATTTTCAGGCGAGTTTGTGAATTGTTACTATATTCATATTGTAATATAATTTTCGTCCATCAAGTTAACTCTGGTTGTAAATGAAACTCCATTCTGCAGACTGTGTAAGTTTATATTCACCATTATTGTCGATCTTGCCAGTGTGATTTTCTACAGCTATTAATTCCGGTTGATGTCACTTTTTATATGCCAAAAAATTATAACAAAAAGAGTAGGCATTCTTTATTTTGGTCTATTATTATTATCATTATTATTATTATTATTATTATTATTATTATTATTATTCATTTTCAAAGCCTATTATATTATTTGTTATTACTAATGCTTACTTGTGTTTTCTTCCACCAGACAAGTATACATTTCCCACTTTCTTTGTTGTCTATTCTTTCCACTTCACGGCGTTCCTGTATTTCCCATTTTCTTTACACTGTGACGAGAACCTCCCACTTTAGAGAATCCCTCGTCTTTGTCCTCTGTCTCATTCTCTCAGTTTAAGGTCCCCTCCCTCCTTCGCTCACTGCCTCCTCGCCCCCTGTCCATTTTCCCATCTCATCTCTCCCAGTCATCATCCGGGCTCCAGACTTTCTTCTATTCCCTCCCTTTTTCTCTCCTTCAGCCGGCGATATTTTCTTCCTCTCTCTCTCACCCTTTTCTTTCTTCGCCACCTCTCTCTTCACCCTTCTTTCTTACCGATCGTTTTCTTATCTCCTTTCTTTCGCTCTCACTTCCCTTCCTTCCACGCTTTCGTACCTCTCCATCTAAAGCTTCTCCCTCCCTCCCTCCCTCCCTCTCTCCCTCCCTCTCTCCCAATCTACAGTATACTTCCTTCTCATCTTCACTCCCATACTCCCTCCCTCACTCCCTCTACCGTTTCCTCCCTTAAGCCATCTTTTTCCCTCCCTCCATCTGAGTCTAGTACCCCTCCCTTCCCCCTCCCCCATACCCCCTTCCCTCTCCTAGTACCCCTCCCTTTCACTTTCATTCCCTTGTCTCGCCCTGTCCCTCTTCCTCATCTTCCCCCTTATACTTACCTCCTCTTTTCCCTCCATCCGTTCTAGCCTCCTCTCCCTTTCACTTTCTTTCCCCTGTCTCAGCACTCGTCAGCCCCTATTCTCTATACCTTCCTCCATCCCTCGTTGCCTCACCCACTATCCTTCCCCCTCCATCTCCTTCTCTCTTTCCCACCATCCTTGCCTCACTCACTATCCCTTCCCCTCTATCTCCTTCTCTCTTTCCCACCATCCTTGCCTCACTCACTATCCCTCTCCGTAGCTCCATCTCCTTCCTTTCCCTCCATCCTTGCCTCACTCACTATCCCTCTCCCTAGCTCCATCACCTTCTTCCTTACCCTCCTTCCTTGCCTCACCCACTATTCCTTTCCCTCCATCTCCTTCTTCCTTGCCTCACCCACTATCCCTCTCCCTTCATCTCCTTTTACCTCTCCCTCCATCTCCTTCTTCCTTTCCCTCCATCCTTACACTACAATTCCTCATCCCCACCCTCCTTTTGCACTTCCCTTCACTTCCCCATCAACCCCCCGAAACTTTCCCGGACTAGACAGAAAGAAAGAGGCAGGTCCCGGGTCTCATACGTTACCATTTGTAGGCTAGTGATGTCGTATACTGGCGGGGCGCGGGGTCCCTCCACCGTCACGAGGTCTGGAGCCGCCACTCGTTTCCAGAGGGTGAAGTGGGGAGGCGCCCGATATATCTCTGATTACTTTCTTGGACTTGATTTCGGCCTCAGCGTGGTGCGAGGCGAATTGGCTGGATGGATGGATGGATGGATGGATGGTTGGAGGAGTGAGTGTACTGTGTGATGTGTGCGTGGGTGTATGTGTGGTTGTAGATGGAGAATGAGAAGAGAGATGTGTGTGGTTGGATGTTGTGTGGGTGTGTGGTTGTAGATGGAAAATGAGAGGAGATTGAGATGTGTGTGGTTGGATGTTTGAGTGGATGGTGTGATGTATGTGTGGGTGTGTGGTTGTGGATGGAAAATGAGAGGAAATCGAGATGTGTGTGGTTGGATGTTTGAGTGGATAGTGAGATATGTGTGTGGGTGTTGGCGTGATTGAGTTGGTGGAAAGAAATATATGTGTATGTGTATGGGTGAGTGGTTAAATGGATGTAGAGTAATATGTGTGGTTGAGTGGATGAAATTGATGAAGGGAATGTGTTAATATGAGCCATTGTTCAGGTTGGGATGATCCGGTTACCAGAGTCCCTGTTTTTCCTTTCTTATTGACATCGTGTAATTCTCTTGGGGGGTCAGAGGACGTCCTGGGTGGCTTGCTCTTGTCTGTGTTCTTACTGGTGCCTCCTGAAGGTGTAAAATGAAGTTACGGTTTGCCAATCCTATAGGAAAATGTTTATGAAAAATTGTAATCCACATTTAAATATATTCTTAAAAAAAGTTTTGCAGAATGAATTTAGTGCATTTAACCTGATATATACGATATATATACATGATGAATATAGATTTTGCGACAATGAACTATTTCAGACTAACTTTTAACTTATCTTTCAAGCAGGTTTGTTAAGCAGCAATGAGAGAGCATACACGAAAAAAGAAATGTAGATAAGTAAACAGGTATAAAACACTAAAAAACACTAAAAAACAGTGTGTTTAAATGCCTTTGAAATACTGGTGCATTCTCAGTGTTCACGGAGACGAAATTATTCATTTTTTTTTTTTTTTCCCAAGACGTGGAGGCCTGGTGTGGCGGCTTGGTTTATGGATTACGTGCGAAAATTCCTCCAAATCTGCATGTTAAACCCAGGGGCTGGCACGGTGTTTATTGCTCCATCACAGCCACGCCAATAGTCCCCAATAAAACACCCTGCCCCCCCCCCAAACCTTACCACAGCCCCAGCCCTTCTTAGACCTTTCCCTGACCAGCCCTTGTCTAACCTTAACCCTCACCCCAAAGTGCTTTTCTCTTTGGTCAGCCATGCAGTCCTCAGTGTCTATCTGTCTACTCATTGTTGTCATTAGTCTTCAATCCTTAGTTATTTATTATTAAGACCTCAGCCCCTCCCCGGTCAGCCCTTAATATTTCCTTAACCAGACAAGACCCTCAGCTGAGTCCACACCAGCCCCTCAATCCATCTTCAACAAGCCTTCAGTCCATCCTTAGGAAATCTTCAGACCTTCTATATTCAGCCCCAGCACCTCCACAGCCAGACCCCAGTACTTCCTTAACCAGCCCATATTTAAATAATTATATATATATGATTGAGAGTCGTTGTAGATTCTGCTCTGATTTATAGTTTTCAAACAAATATTCTTCAGCTCATTTTTGTCAAGGATCTGCCCAAGTTGTATCAATCAATCTTTTTGTATATATATTTATTGTGAATAGTTTTGACTGCTTTTGTAGATTCCCATTATCGTATCCATGCTTCCACCTTTAAATTCATCCCCTTGTAATTTCTCCTTCTCTAATAGCTTTTTCCTTTTTCCACTCGTTCCAGCAGCTTTCCATTTGTCCCTTCATCCAAGTGTTCCATCAGTCCTCTCACATTTCCATTCGTCCACCCTTCCCTCCGTTCACTCTGCCATTACTCCAAAGTTCCGAGGTGTAACTAAAGGCTGATTGAATTTCTCTGGTGTGGTCGTGAGGGAGTGGGAAGGCTCGGTCGCTAATTCCTCACTAATTCACTTATGTCGTAGAATTAGATGGGGCCGCAGCCCAAGTCTTTGCCCGGGAACACCCATTTTCTCCTTCTCTTAATTGCTTTTCTCGTTCATTTCCTTTCATTTGTCCCTTTGAGCATTCTTTTCGCTTATAATTATCTTTCTTTTGGCTATGTTTTTTTTTATTTTTTTCAACCTGTTTTAACTTTCTACGGTTCACTTTTCTTCACCACATTATTTTCTTCCACTTCATATTGTCTCTATCTGTACCTATATATATACACAAGTAGCCCTCATACCTGTAATTCTACTTGTAACCAACGTATCCCTTCATACATTCTCCGTGCATTCTCCTTCTTCCATGATTATATTCTTATGTAAAACATTTTCGTCAGAATGTAATAATTATCTTCTTAATTAAGGGTAAATTAGGGGGTATACAATTAATTTGCCCCTTATCCAAACCAAACTTAATTCTTGTATCAATTTGTATGGATGGATTTTATTGTATCAAGTCGTGTGTCTTTCTCTGTCGTCTGTGAGTTTATCTTTGCCTGAATATAACAATGGCCTTCTTACACCTGCTCTCTGACCTCCCTCGCACATATGCCTTGTTCTTGATGACACCTGTCCTTTCCCTAACATCTGCCCTTTCCCTAACACCTGCCTTCGTCATCATTTACATCTGCCGTCTCCCTCACACGTGCCACCTGTCTCCTCTCACACTTGCTCTCACTCATCTACTTCATTCTGTCTCTATGTATACATATATGATTAAACTTTTTCTAATCTTGACATTTTTAATTATTTTCTTTAATGCATTCTATCATCACTTTTCCTTCTCTT
>JAWQEG010007216.1:0-17500 GCA_033782935.1 Petrolisthes cinctipes
TAATAAATAATGTATAGTTCAAACCCTTTTTCGTTTTCACTAATTGGAAACTAAAATTCCAGGATGGTTGGAGGTGTACATTGGTGGGTGATAGTGTTGGTGGACCAGTGTAGGGTACAAGGAGTGTTGGACAACAACTGAACACAGTTCCTAAAGTGAATCTTCTAAACCTCTCTCAACGTTGAGAATGGTTTGTACAATTCACTTGTTGTAACTGTGTGTAGTTGTTGTCCAACACTCCTTGTACCCTGGTGCTGGTCCAACACTATCACACATCAATGTACACTCGTGATACATAATTTCTGACCAGAGTGTGAGGAGCAGAAAGCTTCGAATCACCTGGTATTGTTCATTTCCCCACCCAGTACACCTATAGAGGCTGAGTTCGAATGCAGCGTGTGTGTGTGTATGTGTGTGTGGTGCCTGCCGTTCGTCTCTGGTCAGGGATTACGTATCACGAGTGTACATTTGGCATGCGTTTTTAGCGGCTCAAACGGAAAAAAACCCGTTGGAGCTTCTGTTCCAGCTATATATTGGCATGCGGTTTTATCAGCTCGAATGGAAAATTTCCGTTGGAGTTGTTCTTTATGGTTTTAACCGATAAATAGAATATTTGACATTTTATCGTAATTTTTACGTCAAGTTACATCTCATTAGGTCATAATAACCTTTGCTGGTGGTACTGATTCACAATATATAGTTTGGGGAGTGAAACCTGTTATTTTTTAGTGGATTTATTGTAGATGATGTAATTTTTACATTGAGTTAGGTCATGTTAGGTCATACCAAAACCTTGGCCTGGTGATGGTGATTCAGAATATATATGGGTTTTGATGTAGGTGTAACTGTTTGGGAGTTATAAGACGATGTGTATAGATGTGTGTGTGTGTGTATAATAAAATCCTGTGTGTTTGTGTGTTTCGTGGCAATATTTGAAGGACTCATTTACTTCCAAAAATTCTAACTACATCACAGGGTCACTTTAATCTAAAAAAAAAAAGGAAAGGCAGCAATTAAAAGTACAGTATTAATTTCCCTTTAAAATTCTGACTACCCTTTAAAAATTGTCGGGAAAAATTGACGGGAAAAAATTGGCGGGAAAAAAATTGACGGGGAAAAATTGACGGGAAAAATTTGGCGGGAAAAAATTGACGAGAAAAAATTGACGGGTAAAAAATTGTCGGGAAAAAATTGGCGGGAATTAAAGTACTCAATTTCCCTTCAATTTTTTTCCCGTATGTGTGTATTGCCTGCATTAGTGATGTGGGGCAA
Source organism: Petrolisthes cinctipes (assembly GCA_033782935.1). Lineage (NCBI taxonomy): Eukaryota > Metazoa > Arthropoda > Malacostraca > Decapoda > Porcellanidae > Petrolisthes > Petrolisthes cinctipes. Next base: position 1,273 of record JAWQEG010007216.1, read on the forward strand.
TATATTAAGGGGGTGCTGGAGTAGGGGGAGGGCGTGGGGGGTGCGGGAGTAGGGGACAGGCTTGGGGGGTGCGGGAATGGGGGGACAGGCTTAGGGGGTGCGGGAGTAGGAAACAGGCTTGGGGGGTGGGGGGGTTAGGGGGGTGCAGGAGTAGGGGACAGGCTTGGGGGGGGGTGCGGGAGTAGGGGACAGGCTTGGGGGGTGCTGGAATAAGGGGGACAGGCTTGAGGGGGGGGGTAGAAAGCCTGTCCCCTATTCCCTTAAGGGTTTTGGCACTCCTTCGGTCCCAGCCACTCCCTTTTACTTCTTCAACTGTCCCTCTTTTCTTTCTATTTCCTTCCTGTTTACTGTCTCTCCTCTCTATCACCTTCCTCGGGCGCTATATGACCTCACTGTTGTCAAGCCTAATATCAATCAATCAATCAATCCAATTTTCTTATTAGAAATTGGCGGGAAAGTACTTAATTTCCCTGCAAATTAGTGGGAAAGTACTTAATTTCCCTCCAAATTGGCGGGAAAGTAATCAATTTCTCTCCAAATTGGCGGAAAGTACTGAAATTCCCTCAAAATTGGCGAGAAAGTAATCAAATTATCTCAAAATTGGCGAGAAAGTACTCAATTTTCCTCTAAATTGGCGGGAAAGTACACAAATTCCCCCCCAATTGGCGGAAAAGTACTCAAATTCTCTCAAAATTGCCGGGAAAGTACTCAAATTTCCTTTAAATTGGCGGGAAATTAATCAATTTCCCCAAAAATTGGCGGGAAGTACTCAAATTCCTTCCAAATTGGCATGAAAGTACTGAAATTCCCTCAAAATTGGTGGAAAAGTACTCAATTTTCCTACAAATTGGCAGGAAAGTACTCAAATTGCCGAGAAAATACTCGAATTCCCAAAAATTGGCGGGAAAGTACTCAAATTCCCTCCAAAATTCTGACCATCTTTTAAAAATTGGCGGGAAAAAGTGATGTGTAGAGCCATCTGGCGGCAGGAACTATAACGTGTTGTTGTGGTTGGGGAGGGTAGTGCTGGGTACGATAATTATAACACTGGTACACTCACAATCCTAAATATTTATCCACACACAAACAAACAAACACCACGGAAACACACACACACACACACACGAACAAACACCAGTCCTCACACATACACACACACACACACACACACACACACAAACATACAAAATAATAATAATGATAATAATAAGTACAGTAATAATAATAATAATAACAAACATCTCTACCGCAACAAACACCATTCCTTACATACACAAACAGAAACACACACCTACACACACACACATAATAATAATAGTAATAATAATAATAATAATAATAATAATAATAAAATAATAATAATAATAATAATAAAATAATAATAATAATAAAAATAATAATAAAATAAAAATAAAAATAATAATAATAATAATAATAATAATAATACAGTAATAATAAAATAATAAAAATAATAATAATTGATGAAGGTACGATAACATTCTATTTGGAAAACTAACAATATTTAATTAATTTCTGTACACCTTTATCACCAAACAACAAACGCAAACAAACACCAATCACACATACACAAACACAAAATAAAAACAAACAATAAAAAACAAATAATAATAAATAAAAATAATTAAAGTACGATAACATAAGGAACACAAACACACAAACAAACACCAATTACACAAACACACACAAACTAATAAAAATAACAATAAATAAATAAATAATAAAAATAGAGCCATAAATACTAATAAATGATAACAATAACAAAAACAATAATAATAATAATAATTCAAGTACGATAACATAAGGTATAAAAACACACAAACACACGCACAAACACACACAAACAAACACCAATCCTTGAATACAACCCACACACACAAACAAACAAAATAAAAACAAACACCAACACACAAACACAAATAAATTACAAAATAAACAATAATAATAATAATAATAATAATAAATACAAGTACAACAACATAAGACTCAAACGCACACAAACAAACACCAATTACACACTCACAAAATAAAAACAAACATACAAACAAACATCAATTACAAACACACAAATACACAAATACACAAATAAATAACAAAATAAATAATAATAATAAATACAAGTACGATAACATAAGGCACACACACACACAAACAAACACCAATTACACACACAATATAAAAACAACAACAACAATAATAACAATAAATAAATAAATAATAAAACACAAACAAAACAAAAGCAAAATAATAATAATAACCCAAGTACAACAACATACAACTCAACGTACGATAACTTATACACACAGAGACAAACAGAAGAGCAGCGCCACCACCACCACCACCACCTTGACATACACATACATACATACATACAGTCATACACCACCACCACCTGACACATTGGTTTGGTGTATATTTTGTATATTTTTGGTGTATTATGGCTTCCTGGTCATCATACACCCGTGGTATTGGTACAGGTATGTATGTGTGTATGTGTGTGTGGATAGGGGGTGTATGTTTTTGTATGTATGCGTGTGTGTGTGTTTTTATGTGTGTTTTTGTGTATGCGTGTGTTTTTGTGTGTGTATATATATGTATGTTTTTGTGTGTATGTATGAGGGGTGTATGTATGTTTTTGTGTATGCGTGTGTGTGTGTTTTTATGTGTGTATGTATATGTGTTTTTATGTATGGTTTTGTGTATGCGTTAACTCACCTGTGTTTTTATGTATGTTTTGTGTATGTGTGTATGCGTATGTGTGTGTTTGTGTATGTTTATGTGTGTATGTATATGTGTTTTTGTGTGTATGCGTGTGTGTGTTTTTATGTATCTGTTTTTTTTTTTTGTGTGTATGTATGTTTGGTAAATATTGAATGAATTACCGTTATTGGGTACAGTTTTTCTACCTTCATTACCCACTAATTTAGACCATTCTAAGACTATTTTCTTCTATGGCATTTCCTCCACAAATGCCCCGTTTCCAAGATAGGGCATATTCAAATGGGCATTTTGAAATTAGCCTGACCTTACCTGACCTGACCTAACCTAACCTAGACCGCACCAGACTACCGGGACCTAACCTGGGCAGACTACCGGAACCTAACCTGGCAGACTACCGGGAAATAACCGTGGTAAAGTACAATAAATGACAGGGGTAAAATACTGGGACCCAGCCGGATCTGGCAACACTGCTGCAAAACGGTAATTCTTTCAATAAATACCCTGGTTTTTTTTTTGTGTGTGTATGTATGTTTTTGTGTATGTGTGTGTGTGTTTTTATGTCTGTTTTTGTGTGTGTAAATATGTATGTTTTTGTGTGTACGCGTGTGTATATATATATGTATGTTTTTGTGTGTGTTTTTATGTATCTATGTTTTTGTGTGTATGCGTGTGTATATATATGTATATTTTGTGTATGCATGTATGTATATTTTTGTGTATGCGGGTATGTATATATGTATATTTTTGTGTATGCATGTGTATATATATGTATATTTTTGTGTATATGTGTATGTTTTTGTGTGTATGCGTGTGTATATATATGTATTACTGTATGTATGTATGTGTTATTTGTACACATACACACATAATTTGTACACATACATACATACATTCATTTATTGGTATTTATTGAATGTATTACCGTTATTTAATAGTTAATTTTTACATCGTTTTTGGTAAATATTGAAATAATTACCGTTATTGCGTACGGTTTTTCTACTTCATTACCCACTTATTTAGACCATTCTAAGACTATTTTCTTCTATGACATTTCCTCCGTAAATTAGCCTGACCTGACCTAACCTATCCTAACCTGACCTGACCTAAGACTATTTTCTTCTATGACATTTCCTCCTAACCTAACCTAACCTGATTTAACCTAAGACTATTTTCTTCTATGACATTTCCTCCTAACCTAACCTAACCTGACCTAACCTGACCTGACCTGACCTGACCTGACCTGACCTAACCTATTTAGACCTAACCTAACCTAACTAGACTTATCATCCCTGCCTTGGGATGCTTTATACCACAGGGGGGGGGGCAGCTGAGGACTGGGGGCAGAAAGCCTACGCTGGCTCTTGTATTGCCCCCCCCCTCCCCCCCCCCCCCCCGGTGCTTAAATAGTTTCCCGATTTTACTCCTGAAAATATTGGTAGTTGGTGCCAAGATTGACTCCTCCGCAAGTTGTTCCGTTCACTAACCACTCTTTGCGAAAAAATTAGAACTCTCTGATGTTTAGTTAGTGTTGATCTTTGCTTCTGATTTTGAGTGAGTGTAGTCCTCTTGTTGATCCGGTATTAAGGGTAAAAAAGTCTTCCACATTTAGTCCTTCCAAACCATGACATTTCCTCCTAACCTAACCTAACCTAACCTAAGACTATTTTCTTCTATGACATTTCCCCCTAACCTAACCTAACCTAAGACTATTTTCTTCTATGACATTTTTCTCCTAACCTAACCTGACCTAATCTAACCTAACTTAACCTAACCTAACCTAACCTAACCTAACCTAACCTAACCTAACCTAACCTAACCTAAGACTATTTTCTTCTATGACATTTCCTCCTAACCTGACCTAACCTAACCTAACCTAAGACTATTTTCTTCTATGACATTTCCTACTAACCTAACCTAAACTAAGACTATTTTCTTCTATGACATTTCCTACTAACCTAACCTAAACTAAGACTATTTTCTTCTATGACATATCCTCCTAACCTAACCTAACCTAACCTAATCTAACTTAACCTAACCTAACCTAACCTAACCTAACCTAACTTCAATAAGGTCACCACTCCTTAACCTTCCTTCTTATCTCCAAGGACAGCAATCCAACCTAACATAACCTAACCTAACCTAACCTAATCTAACCTAACCTCACCTAATCTAACCTAACTTAACCTAACCTAACCTAACCTAACTTCACTAAGGTCACCACTCCTTAGCCTTCCTTCTTATCTCCAAGGACGGCAATCCAACCTAACCTAACCTAACCTAACTTAACCTAACCTAACCTAACCTAACCTAACCTAATCTAATCTAATCTAATCTAATCTAATCATTCGTGTCTCGTATATTGATATTTGCCCGGGATAATTTTAGTCATTCTCCTTTGTATTCCTTGGATCAGATTAATATCCTTCTGGTTACATGGCCCCCAGGATTGGATTGGACACAGTATTCCAGATGTAGGGTGGTGGACCAGGGATTTAAATAGGCTTATAATATTAGTCATATTCTTGTTGTACAGTTGGCAGTATAAGTTGGCTTCATTTCCACCTGTGTATGTATTAGTTATAGTGATGTTGTAATACAATTTTTATGCAGAGATGACAGATATAGTTCTCATATGGTAAATTACTTATGTTGTAATGTATTAGTTATAGTAATGTTGTAATACAATTTTAATACAGAGATGACAGATATACAGTAGTTCTCATATGGTAAATTACGTATGTTGTTGTTGGAATAAAAACTGGTTCAGAATGCAACTATCTGGTCATATTAACATTATTAAGTACATGAGATGGACGCGGATTTATGCTGCTGACTGTACATTGTTCTCCTGATATTTCCCAGTATTGGATTGGCCTTTTTGACTACACTTGCTCACTTTGGTTCAATGTTTTGTTGATTATCACACCTAAGTCCTTCTCACTGTCAATATCAATCAACTCTTGCCTTACCATCACCAATATGGAGGCACTTGCATTTGTCCAGATTAAATTCCATTTGACCATTTCTCAACAAGCTGCAGTCATCTCTGGATACTGTCTAGATCTTTCTGGCCACAAATTTTACTGAACAGCTTAGTATTATCTGCGAATGTCAAAATGTCACAAGGCATGTCATCATCTATATCATTAATATAAAGGAGAAACAGCATTGGACCCAACACAGAGCCCTGGGGAACACCACTCCTTACTCCAGCCCAATCCGAATCTTTATCCAATGGGCAATGTTTGAACCTATTCCATGGGCTTTGACCTTAATATCTAGTCTCCTATGTGGAACCTTGTCGAACGCCTTGGCCAAATCTAAATATATAACGTCAACTGGTGAGCCCTCATCCAAATATCTTGTTATCTTTTCTAGGAATGCTAAGAGGTTGGTTAGGCAAGACCTCTCTGGGAGGAATCTGTGTTGGGTTCCACATATCAGGTTATGTCTCTGATTTCCTCCTAACCTAACCTAACCTAACCTAAGACTATTTTCTTCTATGACATTTCCTCCTAACCTAACCTAACCTAACCTAAGACTATTTTCTTCTATGACATTTCCTCCTAACCTAACCTAACCTAACCTTATATCGTACCTTATCAATGATTCAAGTATCTTGCTTATTTGTGAAGTTAGACAAATAGGTCTGTAGTTAGATGCTAGCTGTTTTGATCCTTTTTTAAACATCGGTGTCACGTTTGCCCTTCGCCAGTCATCAGGTATTTCGCTAGTGGTCAGACTAGTTTTAAATATGTCACTGAGTGGTTCGGCTAGTTGGTCAGCTAGGTGCCTTAGTACAACTGGGTGTATCTGGTGGCTTTTCTAGATTTAATAATTCCAGTTTACTTTTTACCTTACTGTAGAAACATCAATAGAGTTTAATGGTTCAATTTACTTTTTACCTTACTGTAGAAACATCAATAGAGTTTAATGGTTCTACACCCAATGTACAGTTGGACACATGAATGGGTGGTACAGCCCAAGTGAAAGATGGTCAATTTCTGCCAATATCAAGTTCCTTATTAGTGCCAAATACGAGACATCAGGGGCAGAAGTCAGTATTGAGAATGGTAATAAAAAGCAACTACCTCATAATACACACTGGTTAGGTTAGGTTAGGTGGGTAGGTTAGGTTGGGTTAGGTTGGGTCAGGTTGGGTTAGGTTAGGTTGGGTTAGGTTAGGTTGGTAAATAGAAGGGACAGAAGTCAGTATTGAGGATGGTAATAAAAAGCAACTACCTCATAATACACACTGGTTAGGCTAGGTTAGGTGGGTAGGGTAGGGTAGGTTAGGTTAGGTTAGGTTGGGTCAGGTTAGGTTGGGTTGGTAAATAGAAGGGGCAGAAGTCAGTATTGAGGATGGTAATAAAAAGCAACTACCTCATAATAGACACTGGTTAGTTTAGGTTAGGTTAGGTCAGGTTAGGTTGATTAGGTTAGGTTGGTAAATAGAAGGGGCAGAAGTCAGTATTGAGGATGGTAATAAAAAGCAACTACCTCATAATACACACTGGTTACTCAAATGGGACAAGTATCTTTTTCACCTGGACTGTACCACCCATTCATGTGTCCAACTGTACATCTGTTTTAGGTTTCTGTTTAGCTCGTTCTCCACTGTAAAAAACTTGTACAAACTGGTGGTTAAATATATCGGCCATTCTCTTTACATCGGATACCAGTACATTCTCATAATTCATTAAAAGTCCAACCGTTTATTTTACCTTCGTTTTACTCCTTGCGTACCGGTAAAATGTTTTGGGATCTTCACTGTAAAAACTTGTACAAACTGGTGGTTAAATATATCGGCCATTCTCTTTTCATCGGATACCAGTACATTCTCATAATTCATTAAAGGTCCAACGGTTTCTTTTACCTTCGTTTTACTCCTTGCGTACCGGTAATATGTTTTGGGATCTTTCTTAATATTCATTGCTAGTCCGGCCTGGTATCTCCTCTCGGCCCATCTCATCAATGTCCTCAACCTTTTCATCGCCCGATTATATTTCGTAAAATATTGTTGCCTTTGGGATTCCACCATCTGTATTTGTTCCTCTTTGCTATCAATATGCCTTGGTTCCACTAGACGGGTCTCGGTTTGCCACTCTTCACAGGTTTAACTGGAACGTATACCTCTCAATTAGGTCTGTGTATACTGTACTTCGACAAAAACCTTCCATTTGTGTCTTGTGTTCAGTCCTTCCATCCTGTCTTTCCAATTAACCCGTTTCAGGAATCTCTTCATTTTGTAAATCTTGGTCTGTTTGTAGTTATGAATAGATTCCTTCCAGTTTGATTTGTTAGTTTCCGAGTTGATATTAAATTCAATAGAGTTGTGATCACTCGTAGCTAATTGGGTCGCTATGCATACATTGTTAATTGAATTGGAGTCTGAGCTCATTATTAAATCCAAGAATCTTCCCCCCCTTGTAGGTTCCTCAACATGTTGCATCAAGAACTTATCCATCACCAAATTCAGCAATTCCTCATCTTCTCCTCTTCCCCTTCCTCTAAGTGTTGTCCAGTCTATGTCCCCATGGTTGAAGTCACCACAAACAATTATATACTGTACCAGGTCCTTTCCATCACATGCCCTTTCTATATTTCTGTACAGTGCACTTTCTCTCTCTCTCTCTCTCTCTCTCTCTCTCTCTCTCTCTCTCTCTCTCTCTCTCTCTCTCTCTCTCTCTCTCTCTCTCTCTCTCTCTCTCTCTCTCTCTCGTAGAATCTGGTGCCAGGTAACACACTCCAATTAGCACTTCCCCAACTAATGTGTTAAGCTTACACCAAACATTGTCAGTATTCTGCTTAGGAGACAACTCAACCAGGACTTACACTACATTAGGCATCCACTCCCTATTCGATTAGTTCGATCTACCCTGAATAAATCATAGCCTTTGATACTTAGCTCAGCATCCTTGATCCTGTGATGAAAATAATGTACGGTTCCTTTTCATACACCAAACATTGCAAATCCAGGATCTTGTTTACAATACTCCTAGCGTTTAACAATATACCCCGAATAAACTTACTTGTAGAGCTCTCATTAGACAGTTTTCTAGAACTAATAATCCCAAAGTTTGAACCAGGTCTATGTACAGTTGGCAGCATAAGTTGGCTTCATTTCCACCTGTGTACAGTATGTATTAACTATAGTAATGTTGTAATATAATTTTAATACAGAGATGACAGATATAGTTCTCATATGGTAAATTACTTATGTTGTAATGTATTAGTTATAGTAATGTTGTAATACAATTTTAATACAGAGATGACAGATATAGTTCTCATATGGTAAATTACTTATGTTGTAATGTATTAGTTATAGTAATGTTGTAATACAATTTTAATACAGAGATGACAGATATAGTTCTCATATGGTAAATTACTTATGTTGTTGTTGGAATAAAAACTGGTTCGGAATGCAACTATCTGGTCATATTAACATTACTAAATACATGAGATGGATGCGAATTTATGCTGCTGACTGTACACTATTTACAACAGGAGTCGATGCTTCTAGTTTTCTGACGGGGGGGGTTTTTGATGACTCTGCCCCTGGACATTGCCCGTTCTGATTGTCATTATTTTTACATTCCGTATTGCCAAGTTTTTTTCTCCGTGCTCTTTGCTTTGCTTTTCTTTAGTTCCTTCCTCAGATGGTAATGATGCTCTCTGTCTGCCTTAGTTCTGTCTGGTTCTATAAAGACTCCTTTCCATGCCTCGTTGGAGCCTAGAGTTTTAGCCTTCATAAGTGCTTGGAACTTTTGGTCTACACTGACAGGTTTTGCTAGGATCATTCTAGGCTTGTCATCACCGTCCTCCTTCACTTCTGGAATCCTCTTAGCTTCAACGTGTGTTTCAAAATGTCCTTGTCGTTTGCCAATTTACTAATGCCCATTGGGTCACGTTCATCCGAATTGCTTTCAACAGGGTTATCCAAATCGTTTTCATCACGTTGCTGTCTTTCTCAGCTAGGTTGATTAACTCCTTCACTCCCTTAATTCCTTCACTCCCTTAACTCCTTCACTCCCTTAATTCCTTCACTCCCTTAATTCCTTCACTCCCTTAACTCCTTCACTCCCTTAATTCCTTCACTCCCTTAACTCCTTCACTCCCTTAATTCCTTCACTCCCTTAATTCCTTCACTCCCTTAACTCCTTCACTCCCTTAATTCCTTCACTCCCTTAATTCCTTCACTCCCTTAATTCCTTCACTCCATTAATTCCTTCACTCCCTTAATTCCTTCACTCCCTTAATTCCTTCACTCCCTTAATTCCTTCACTCCCTTAATTCCTTCACTCCATTAATTCCTTCACTCCCTTAATTCCTTCACTCCCTTAATTCCTTCACTCCCTTAATTCCTTCACTCCCTTAATTCCTTCACTCCCTTAACTCCTTCACTCCCTTAATTCCTTCACTCCCTTGATTCCTTCACTCCCTTAACTCCTTCACTCCCTTAATTATGATTTTGCATTGCTTTGTTTCGCCTCATATATTTCCTCCTGTTTTTGTGATCAGGGTAGGGTTATCAAAATGTTCTATGGTGTCCAATCTTTTCTCCACCTTGTCCATCCTCTTGGTTAATACATCGTTGCTCTCTTCCTAAGGTTATTTACCAACTTAAGTACATCCAGTGCTTTCACATTGCACACTTTGCAGAACCAGTGTTGTTGACCCCCCCCCCCCAAGGATCTCGTTTGCATCTTTCAAGGCCTCATATGCCTCCTTGGTTATATCTTGTCACGTCCGCTATCATTCTTGTTAACTAGTTCTTGCTGTCGCCTTCTATAGTCTATTTCATTTCGTCTGAAAACGACGATCTGTAAAATGGCAACATTGCATTGCCAGCTTGTGATTGGCTGAACAAACATTTTCCTTAACCCTTGACTCATTGATATAAACATTTAAATTAACCCTTGACTCGTTGATATAAACATTTAAATTAACCCTTGACTCATTGATATAAACATTTAAATTAACCCTTCATTAACTTCCTTGTGTGATCCTGAGATGTAAAGACAATTATCATTTGTTATTTCATATATGCAAATTATGTCCATCTGTTGTATTAACCATATAAACACACACAAGAAAGTAAAATTTAAATCCGAGTTGATTATCTGTAAATATGAAAGTACCTCACAATTATTTGTTAAGAACTTATTATTGTTATTATTGTTATTATTATTATTATTATTATTATTATTATTATTATTATTATTACCAGTATTATTATTATTATTATTACCAGTATTATTATTATTATTATTACCAGTATTATTATTATTATTATTGTTATTATTATTATTATTATTGTTATTATTATTATTGTTATTATTATTATTGTTATTATTATTATTATTATTATTATTATTATTATTATTACCAGTTTTATTATTATTATTATTATTATTATTATTTTTATTTTTATTATTATTTTTATTATTATTATTATTATTATTATTATTATTATTATTGTTGTTGCCAGATTGCATGATGTCCGGGAGCGAGGATCAACAAGCGTGGTGCGAGGGAGGGGGCGGAGGAGGGGCGAGGGGGGTGCGGGGACTGGGCCAACTGCTGGAGCGAGTGGCCAATGACCTCACCCCCCAACACCACCACCCCCACCAACCCCCCCACTCCCGGCACTACCAGTCAGGCTTCACACCCTCGGCCGCGACACCCCCTTGGGACACCACTGGCACCCCCCCGCCCCCAACTAGTACTACCACCGCCGCTGCCACCACGCCGCCCCCGCACCCCCCTAACCACCACCACCACCACCATGGCGGTAGTAGTCTAGGGCCCCCACACCCCCACTCCCCCCACCCCCATTCCACCCTCGGCAGTGGTGGTAGTGGTGTTGGTACCATTGGTACCATTGGTATGAGTAGTGGTAGTGTTGGTAGTGTTGGTATGAGTAGTGGTAGTGTTGGTATGAGTAGTGGTAGTGTTGGTAGTGTAGGTATGAGTAGTAGTAGTGGTGTTGGTAGCATTGGTATGAGTAGTGGTAGTGTTGGTATGAGTAGTAGTAGTAGTAGTGGTGGTGTTGGTAGCATTGGTATGAGTAGTAGTAGTAGTAGTGGTGTTGGTAGCATTGGTATGAGTAGTAGTAGTAGTAGTAGTAGTAGTAGTAGTAATAATAATAGTGTTGTTGTTGGTTCATCAGTAAGGAGTTATTCAGTGAGTCAGGACCTGTTGGTGGGTGGTGAGTGTGGTGGTGACGGCCATAGTCCATTATTCAGGTCATCATCAGACCTCGGACTACGACTCACTCATCATCATCACTATCATCATCACCATCAACAACAACAACAACAACAACATGGCTCATCACCCTTCAACAACAACAACAACAATAATAACAACACGACCCCCTTCGGTACAACAAACAATAACAATAACAACAGCTTCGGTACAAACAACAACAACAACGGCTCCTCCCCCTTCAGTACCAACAACAACAGCTTCGGAACCAATAACAACAACAACAACAGTAGCGGCTCGACTCCCTTCGGGCTGATGGCTGTTGGTGCTGTAGGGCGTGATGCTCCTGCCGGGGGAGGTGCTACTGGAGGAGGAGGTGACCCTAGACTAATGGCTGTTGGTGTAGGGCGTGATGCTACTGCTGGAGGAGGAGGTGACCCTAGGCTAATGGCTGTTGGTGTAGGGCGTGATGCTACTGGAGGAGGTGGTGGTGGAGGAGGTGACCCTAGGCTAATGGCTGTTGGTGTAGGGCGTGATGCTACTACTGCTGGGGGAGGAGGTGGTGGAGGTGACCCTAGACTAATGGCTGTTGGGGTAGGGCGTGATGCTACTGCTGGGGGAGGAGGCGCTACTGGTGGCGGAGGTGTTGGTGACCCTAGACTAATGTCTCTGGATGCCGTGGTCAAACAACAACAACAACAACACAATATCGCACCACCAACAACGACAACAACAACAACCCCACTACAACAACATCAACAACAACAACAACAGTTCAGCTTCTACTCCCGCGAACACGAGAGAATTCAACAACAACGAACACGAGCAAACACAAACACGACAACAACAAACGCAAACACAACAAACAACAACAACAACAACATCTCGGCTCGGTTTTCCATGCTAACCTCTTCTCTGGGGAATTGGTTCAGTCCGTTTGATCCCTTCAGGAGTAATCTGGTGGCACACGCACACGCCAAAACAAACGCCGTCCACACGCAACAAACGGTACAACAACAAACGCACTCGCTGAACGTCGTCGACCCTAGGACTCCGCAAACGGGACAAACAACAAACGCCGTCGACCCTAGAATGCAAACACAACAAACGGGACAAACGCCACATGCAATAAACGTCGACCCTAGACAAACAAACGCCGTCGACCCTAGAATGCAAACACACGCACCAAACATCGACCCTAGGACTCCACAAACGGTACAAACACACACACCAAACATGGACCCTAGAACTCCACAAACGGCACAAACACACGCACCAAACGTCGTCGACCCACAAACACCGCAAGCAATAAACGTCGACCCCAGGACACAACAAACGGCGACCCTCGGAGGCGCAGGGACGGACACACACACACACACAGCGGCACAAACAATACCCACAAACAACAACACATTATCACAACAACAACAACAACACTACAACAACAACAACACATTATCACAACAACAACAACAACAACAACTCCATTACAACAACAACAACGGTTCGACCCCAAAGAAGAAAAATAACAACAACAACAACATGCGATCACAACAACAACAAAATCAACAACAACATTATCACAAGCCTTCATATTCAGCTGTTGTAAGTAAGGTTGTAGTTGTAGGTAGTAGTAGTAGTAGTAGTAGTGGTGGTAGTAGAAATAATAGTAGTAGTAGTGGTAGTAGTTGTAGAAATAATAGTAATAGTTGTAGTAGTAGTGGTAGTAGTTGTAGTAATAGTGGTAGTAGAGGTAATAATAGTAGTAGTAATAGTAGTAGTGGTAGCGGTAGTAGTAGTAGAGGAAATAATAATAGTAATAGTAGTAGTAGTAGTAGTGGTGTTGTAATTTCAAACTCACAACCCCGTCCAGAATCAAGACCTCGCATTACAACCCCAAGCAAAATTAATAATAGTAATAGTAATAGTAGTAGTAATAGTAGTAAATTGCGTGGTAGTAGTAGTAGTAGTAGTGGTAGTGGTGGTGGTAAAAAAAATAGTAGTAGTGGTAGTAGTAGTAGTGGTGTGGGGATGAAAGGTAGTAGTAGTAGTAGTAGTAGTGGTAGTAGTAGTAGTAGTAAGGGTGTTAGTAAGGGTAGTAGTAGTAGTAGTAGTAGTAGTAGTGTTGGTTTGGACGAGTTCGACCTAAACGACGAACACTACACCTACGTCGGGAGCGCCCCAACGACGTCGTGTAGAGCTTCGGTTAGTACACACCCTAACCAACACCAACCGGCCAGAAAGAGCGGAGGAAATGGAGGAAGCGGAGGAGGAAACGTCGGAGGAAGCGGAGGAACCCCAGAGAAGGTTGTGAATTCCTCGGAGCCACCAGTCAACAACAACAACAACAACAACAACCATCTTAATAACAAAATGACATCCATACATCAGAAACAACCTCCAAGGTGAGTTATACAATTATTTATACATTTATTTATTTTATTTATACATGTAATAATTGTTTATACATTTTATACATTTATTTATACATTTATTTATACTTGTAAATATTTTTATACATTTTATACATTTATTTATACATGTATTTATTTATATATTATTTATTTATGCATTTATTTATTTTTATATTATTTATTTATACATTTTATGCATTTATTTACACATTTATTTGGCCATTGTCACACTATGCAGCTCCACTGCTGTGACCTCCCTGTAGCAGCAGAGCCACAAATCCTGTACTGTGTCACACTACTGTTACAACCCCAGTGTTTGGCTTGTTTATGTCTAGGGGAAGAGAAGGGGTTGTGAACAGGTAGAGTATAACTCTGGTGGATATGTTACTGTAATCAGTGGAGGTACCACTAATGAAATAGATCGGGAACTTCCACCCCACTCCCTCAATGGATATTTGCCCCAGAATGAGTAATGTAAACGAATTATTAATGATTTTTACATGTATAATATTACCAAATAAGTACAATATTTACAATGACATAAAACAGCAATAGGAATGACATTAACAGAAACAAAATGACAATAATTAGAAAACCAAATAATATCAAGAGTTAAACAAAATAGATTATATTGGCAAGAGCAGAGATAAAAGCAGAGATAGTATGTAATGATGAGTGTGAGAATATCTCGTCACTGAGTTCAGTCAGCCGGGGCAGCTGCTTATATATACCCCCAACGGCTACTGATTGGCCAATCCTTAAGACCACACGTCTCTGATAGGTTCAGCAATGTAATCGACTCTGCCATAGGTTGCGAGCACGCAAGCTCGTCTGTGATAGGTTGATTAGGCCCTCGCTATCTACGCCACTTGGTAGGTTAGGGCAAGAAGGGCGGGTTGGTTCCGGTCAGTTTGAACTGGTTTGCGGGGGAACGTCCCACAGCTGACGCCGGTTGTCGAGTGTTGACTGTAGGTACGTGACACTACACACTGGGTATTGAACACACACTGTATTCATTTAAGTACAGTCAGCAAAAAAAGTTTTGTTACCATCCTTTTAACAGTGTGGTAGGCCTGGTGTGACGTGAGTGTCTTATATATACCTCCGTCACCCTCAGTGTGTAATGGGCAGGGGAGTAGGAATGATGTTCTTTCACCCAGTGCTACTTATTCTGGATATTTCACGGTTATTCTTGTTCTAAAATATTCAAACACATTTCCTTATGTTTAATAATGAATAGTTAAATAGTAAGAGTTCTTCAACACTCAAAATTTTATTTAAAATCAGCTAAACTTTTGATATAAAAAAGTTGTCACTGCCGCGGCCCGAGTATTATAGGTCGGGGTGAAGACAATACCCTTCACAGATGTCCCAGATGACACCAGGCACCAACAGCTGTCCAGTTGGTGGAGTATTATAGGTCGGGGTGAAGACAATACCCATCCTGGATGACACCAGGCACCAACAGCTGTCCAGTTGGTGGAGTATTATAGGTCGGGGTGAAGACAATACCCATCCTGGATGTCCCAGATGACACCAGGCACCAACAGCTGTCCAGTTGGTGGAGTACCAACCCTACCAAGCTTACCCAGGTTAACATTAACATAGGGGTGGTAACGAAACTTTTTTACAGACTGTACATGACAAATTTACTATATAAGAGTAAGGAATAAAGATATACAAAATATTGTTACTTTTCTCCTCTTTGTATTAACTCCAAGTCAAGTCAGGTTTTGGTACAAAATGTCATTAATGTTAATTACATAACTTTTCCTTACAATGTTTATTAGAATATTGTTTTGTATTTTATTCCTAAAGAACTGACTTGTCTTGGACACTTTGAATAAATAAATCAACGTCAAACT